>MU795607.1:0-15825 GCA_027886305.1 Lentinula aff. lateritia
GGGGGGGGGGGGGGTCGTGAGAATCGTACCCGCGATCTGAATCTCACTCGCCTCTTGCGAATTAGGGTGGTCAGTCGATGAAATTAACCATGTTAATTATGCGAGGTTTGTCCGATGCTGTGACTGTGATATGACCGAAAAAGGAAGTCTCCAAACCCACTTGCTTCACTGATGTCGATCGACCTTGAATGGGTAAAACTTGACTCTGCATTATCCCTTGCATTGGTGAACGTATTGAACAAACAGCTAAGCACAACGACCAGGCCGTCGTTCATAGGTCCTGTCGAAGTAACCTCCATAGAATTCGGCACAACAGCTCCGGACATCGAGTTAGTCGATCTCCGCGACATATATAGAGACTTTCTCGAAGACGATGAGGACGATGAGAATGAGTTAAAGGCCACTGTGGGCGCAGAAGAAGACGAAGAAGCCTTTGAATGGGTGTCACGCAAAGCTGCACGTCGTGAAGAAGGTCTTGCTTTCCAACAACAGCCACATTTTGGACGAGGAGGACCCATGAACATGTTCGCTTCTACACCTACCCTCCATTCGCCCGCAATGGAAACATGGAATCCTTCTCTCTCCAGTTTAGTCGACCACAGACCATCATACGCTTCGTGGTCCAGTCCCGGAGCTTCATCGCCATTCCGTCAGACGGTGTCCAATTATCCCATTAACTCAAATGTAGCTCCCATCCCCCCATACGTCGTCTTTAATCAAAATATCATCCAGAATGGCCCTCCGCCTTCCAATGAATCATCGCTATCCAATCAACGGGAACCTTCGGAATCCCCTCCTCCTCCTCCTCCGGCTGCTGCCAACAACTACCCAAATCTACAACTCCATCTTCATATTAACTGGCATTCCGACCTGCGTATCACCTTGACGACTTCATTGCTGATAAACTACCCTTCACCAATGTTCATGTCCTTACCCATCAAACTTTCTGTGACCGGACTTGTTTTTACGGGTGAACTTGCAGTTGCCTACGAAGGCGAACGCGGACGTGTGCATCTTTCTATCTTGGATGACCTGGACCCCTACGGTCTAGCCGCAGAACGCTCTAAAGGTGATCCGCCTCCCAGTGCGAGCGCTACTCCTCCTGATGACGAATCAGAATCCATTCATCCTTCTCGCCCTGCTAAACCTCTTCCTGTTGGACAACGCCTTCTTCCCTCAATCTTCATCGAAAGCGAGATCGGTCAAACTGATAAACATGTTCTTAAAAACGTGAATCGTGTGGAACGGTTCATTCAGGACGTGATACGGAAAGCTGTGGAAGAGGAATTAGTCTTTCCCAATTTCCATACTCTGGTCTTGAATGGCGGGGGTGGCTAACGAGTGCCGCTTCTAGTCATGAATCTTCCCACTCTGCATAAGCCAGGTCGTTATCATGCTGGCCAAACCTTTGGCAAAGGACGGCTCCGAGTTTCCAAGAACTTGTCGATGTGACGATATTTTACTACAGAAAACTACAAATGTACTTAAGGAATATGTCACGACATAGCCTATGCGTCGCACGCGTGCTATAATGAACAGGATACGACGTCAATTTTTTTACTATCACAAGTCAAGTATCAACACACCAGGAAGATTTGCATAATAAAATTTTCAAAATCGTCTTCAAACTCAACGTCTCGAGTGTCTAGCAACAAATTCAAAGATGAAAGGGAGCAGACCTCGTGTACTGAGGAGTGTATCACCGACCAATGGGAGATATGTAGCATGTGCGTCCCTCACAGTTCTGTCGAACGACCTCAGAATCGAAGATTTCATCTACGGTCGCGTATGGCCCTCCACAAATATTCCTCTGTAATCCCCAAAAAATTTGTTTGAAAGAGTTTCAACCACCAGTTGTCCTGGTCAGTGCCACCAGGGACTATGCCTAGACGGGGCGCAGTTGAAGCCTGTAGCCGTCGAGATTACACAACAGTCATCGAGGGTGCAAAAAATCAAAACGTTGAGGAAGTGGTGAAGCTTGGAGCTCAAAGCTGCTACACAGAGTGTTCGGTTGTTCGCGTTGGAGACACCGCTACTGTGACGGCGCGTCTCAGGCAAATGCGTTAGTCAACTTTTTCAAACTGAGTGTAGCCTGGGTAGCTCGGAACTCCGTTCACAATGTATCACATCTCACAAGTTGTTCTGTCTTCTTTCCTTATTTCATTTGCAAGAATCTTCGGGGTCTGCCCGTGCTTTCCTTGTATTTTCTTCTGTATCCATAGGCAGAAAAGAATCGGGAAAGCGAATCCCAAGCTAACGGAACATCCAATGGAGCAGAGAAAAGTTATTTATGGCTACATGTAAGCACTCACATCGTTGGCGCATATAGGTACGAAAACTATACAATGAGAGATCGGTTCCATATGAGAAAGAAGGAACTAGTCATTCCAGTGGGCCTCATAGTAAAGATTTACTCATATATGGTCCGTCAAGCTCGTAACCCAATTTGCGGTAGTAGTCCCGAGTACCAACACCTATTTCAATGGTTCGCGTGGCTGAATCTGATTACACTGGAAGGAAGATACTGAACTCACCTGAAATTACGGCCAGTTTAATGCTGCCATGTTCTTCCCTCGCGATACGCTCGGCCTCTTCCATCAACAAAGTACCGAATCCCTATAAAAAGAAAATATAGACGAAGTATCAGCATCAAGGGAAGCAAGAAGAGAATACAGTCAGCCTCATCCACCGAAGACTCATCTACCAGAATCCGCCTTCTGACCGAAGAAATGACAACTCAGAAAGCATTTCCCGCTCACCTGATGTTGGAACTTGGTGGGATCCCTTCCATGAACGGGTACTGCCGTCCCATATACATGTAATTCTCTGACGATGCTGCATCCCCCTTCGTCACCGTTCTTGCGCACTAATTCCGAACGGAAAGTCCCCTCGTCCGAGCATTTTCTCAATCGCAGTAACCCAACGAGGATATCTTTTTCCGGATCTTCGTACGAAAGGAACGTTTCCCATCCACCATTGGCAGTGTAATCGCGTCGCAAGAGCTCTACAGACTCCGGGCGTACTTTATGGTGAATTTCATGAATCTAAGATTTTTTTCGGCCCACTGAGCGCAGGCAGGTATTACGCGGGATTTTCAGTACTCACCCCGACTTCGCGGAACCTTACGTCTCGACATTCAGCGCCGAAATCCTTCATTCGATTGAGAGCAAGCTCGCGAAGATTGCCAGAGTTATCACAACCGCTCGTCACTAGAGGTAGCGGGATATCCCTGGTGTACGGTATCAAACGGTAAGTCGAGGCACGAGACACAGTTGACCTCACCTTTGCACTCGGTAAACTCTTGTCCAAGGAGGAACAAGGGCAAGTATTCGTGCGACAACATCCACCAGAACGTTAGGCGTATAATTCTTGTACTTTCCCGTCCGCCAAAGCTCGTATAGCCCCGTACCGCGAATGACCAAAGTGGGATATATCTTCAGTCCATCACTTCTGAAAGCAGGGTTCTCGAAATACTCCTTGAATTGTTCCAGATCACGCTCGATTCCAACGTTGGGTAAGTCAGGCATCATATGTGCTACGACTTTGAACCCTGCATCTTTTGCAAGGTGAAATGATTCAGAAACTGCACGAACAGTATGACCACGATTGGTATCACGAGCGACATCCTCGTATACAGATTGAACTCCAATCTCCAAACGTGTACAACCGTAACGCAGCATTTGACTAGAAATCACCTTAGAATGTCGTTCGACTGAAATGATAGAAATTTGAAAACACCTCAAGTGGGGCCGTAAGCAATAATCAGGTCGGGTTTCAATAGTGATCCCTATGGCTTTAGATTTACTTTGTTCGGAATATCTGTGCGTATGGTTGCGAAAATGCGGACGGGCAGAAGAAACGGTCTAAATTTACCTGACTGCTTCATCCACGTCCATTCCCGTGAACCCCGACAAGGCATTATGCAGCTGAGCTACAAATTTTGCTCGATAGTCTTCTGGCATGCTCATGAATGTGCCACCCATGATGATGAACTCCACCTAACCATGGAGCTGGAGATTTAGTGCTATGAGACTAGGAAAGAAAATCTGTATTAGGTACCTTGTCCACACTATGACCGAGACTTTTCAACTGTTCAACACGTCCCCTTGTCTGTTCATACGGATCATACCTAAAAGTACGTCATGAAACCGAGGAATACGTGAGCAAGACGTTTACACTTTCCTGGCTCGAATAGCTCTCATACTCGTGGGCTCGTAACCAGTGTAGCTTTGCGTGCTGTAGTCGAAATCCGAATCCGGGCCACCGGGACAATATCTAGAAAGATTAACTTCAATAAGACATTATATCGTCACGGAATGGGACGCACACGCAGATGTTACCTGTCATGGCGATATGAGGACATCGATGAGGTTTGCACATCACTGCGACAACTGCGATCTAGCATATAGATTTTCTCATCAGTACAGGAAGGAACGCAGGTTCAACCACGCACCCCGCTCGCAGTGCGTATTGGACGAGCTCTGAGTTTTGGCAATAGCGCCTTCTTGTAATCATCCGGGATAGCACTGATGATGTCTACCAGCCTCGGAACACCTCCAAAAGCAAACTTTTTACTGATCTTGGCTCTCAGAACATTCAATGAGACAGTTTGATTTGTGTCGTGAGCTTTGATCAATTCGGCAGCGATTCCAGATGTTACTCTCAGAAGCTGCTCCGCCTGTGAGGGACCTGTAGAACTGGTCTTGATATGAATCTATTCCAAGGCAACTGGAGACTTTTTTTTTTTAGAAAAAAGACTGTACCGTCAACATGCGACCCTTGAACCATAATAAGAGTGTGCACAGTAAGATCAGTCTTGAATCGAATGCTGATTTCGTGTATAGACAACGTAGGAAAGTCGTCGAAAGGGAAACAAAAAACACAGTTGCTGGCTGGTTGCTGGATAACTGAGTATCTAGATATTTGTCAATATTTGTGTCTACGAAATCCCTCGATCATAGTAAAAAATACACCTAATTGAAGCATAGGCTACACACGTAATGTACATCGGAAGCATAACATAGCGACTAAACAAGATAACATTTTGACGATAGTATGTTTATGCTATAAGTTTTATATGTGAAAAGAACTCATGAGGCGGCCTCTTGCCGTTCAAAGGCTGACAGAGTTATTGCAAGGTCATCTTGAGAGCTTAGCCCTCTCGAGGGCGTATTTTGTCCGGATGGAGTAGGTGTTAAACCTACATGTGGTGTAATCAACCCACTACCACCGGCCCCGAAGACAAAACCGCCAGTGAGACCGTCAAGAGAATTGTACCCTATGCGCGAGGGAATGTCAATCAAATGATGAGCGAACAAAGAAAGTGGAAGTACCAGGTACAAGCACACTGTCCCAGAAATTGCTGCTGAAAATACTGTCCATTGTCATTCCCGAAACAGGATCCTCCATGGGATCCGGCGCCATTGTAGGAGGAAAGGTGGACACATCAGCAACAGGACCCATCTCTCCCTCGAATTGGAATTCACTCAAAGTATGAATCGTATCAGTGTCTTGGAAGTGAACCTGATGACCAGCGGAACCTATATCGCCATTGAGCACATCGGACGAGCGTGTTTTCTCCTCGGAAGGTCGTTCTAGTCTGGCTGAAATTAGCGCCTTCAAAAAGGTGCTGTACAAAGCAGGCGTATGGGTGGGATTAACGGAATTTGATTCCAGGATATCAGCTACATCCCTGATGAGAGTAATGGTGGTTTGTTCATTATCTAGGTATGCTGAAAACTCAGGGCGTATTAACTATACAGAGAAAAAGGATCAGTACATAATAGCGACGCCAAGTGAAAGGTTTACCTTAAGCAGAGTGAGTACGGCGTACGACGTTTGAACAAAATGCGAGTCCGGCGAATACTTCAAAAATCCAATCGGACCTAACTGATCACGAACAAGTGTTGCGCATGTAGTGGCGCACGAGTGACACCGTGCAAAGAAATGACCCATGTCCATCGGGGATCGTTCGAGGGCATTTTGCAACCCGAACGAGTTGAGAACCAAGAGAACGTAATTCAGATAGAATTGCGTTATTGGAACCTTATATTCAGTCGTCGTGGGAGGATCCTCTGAGATAAGTTTCATTATTATTCTTACTCGAAAACAGGAAAGCGAACGTACTCATGCCAAGCAAATCTTCATGCATCCATCGCGTCGACGACTCCATAATCTGCGACTCAAAAGTCTTCACAACTAGGAGATAATCGCAAGAGGTTTGTAGTCCTGAAGTCGAATCGGTTTTTGAGTACAGAAAATCTAGGCTGCGAGACAAAATCCGCTGCAATTCCTGAGAAATGGACCATTAGACTGTGGGGTATAATAGAAATAGGATGCTCACTGCGTATGCGGCAATGGCACGGTCTGAGGGAATTGCCACAAGAGATCTGCACCAGACGTCCGCATTGCGAATGATGAAACTGCGACTTGTTATGAGGAGGTTCAACGAGAATGTACGACATCTACTCACTCCTCCTTGATCGTATGAGGCTTACCCAGTAATGCGCTATGGCTTCTGTCCAAACAGAAACATAAAATCCATGTCCGTTCCCGATTATGCACCTCAATGTCACGAGCATGTCCTTCTTGAGTATCTTGACTATTGACCGCAGTTTTGCGATGAAGGTTAAGGTCTGTGGCCATTCTAAGTTGATTTTGAGTGATGATATATGACAAAACGCATGGAAGAAACAGACCTAATAGCCATACCTAGCAGAAGCCATGTCTTGTCCTGTTCGTAACGCTCCACAGCTCCAACACCCCACATTGTGAGTAGCAAGTATGCCTGAACTATCTCCACCGATTTGTATCCTTTGGCTGGAACACTAAAAGCAAGTTTTTTTGATAGTTCGGTGAGCCGAGGATGCAATTCCGGCTTTTCGAGATAAAATTTGCTGGCTATAGCGCATACTTCGGAAGATCAGATCGTCATTCTCTGAGCAAGCTATAAGCTGACTCACTCGTAGTAAGTAAAAATGGAGAACGAGAACAGACAAGCGATGGCGTGTGGAAGTTGCGATCCAGTAGGTTTGAATGAACCTGGATACCCAGGTCAAATAAAACAACTCCTTCTGTTTCCGTAAAACGTACATTTAGGTGGTCAAAAAATCTGGAAACTTCGTATTAGCGTTGACAGCGTCATTTGACTGCGGTCCACAAACATTTTAAACAGCGCTACCACTTCTTGCGTACTGACAAAAGTAAGCATTTCGGGTTGAACTTGACGTTCGATATACAGTCGCCGAAGTGGTAATATTGTCATGGGACCTGTGCTTACATTAGTACATACTAGACTTGAATGTGAGTAAAACTTACCAGGTTTGAAGTAAATGTCATTTGCCACACCGACCTTGGGATTTTCACCTGGGTTGTCTGCTCTGGCTCTGAAGCTGCTCGACGTGCCAATGTGGGCACGTCTATTAGCCAGGCTCGCTTCCGCAAGTAAGCCGAGTGGATTTAAAGCGTTATCTGGTAACGAGTGCAATTTCGGCGACCCTCCAGTTCCAACTGCAGCGGAAGGTGAAGGAGATCTATTGAGTAAAGCTTGGGTCGACGAATTTTGTGCGCTAGGTGAAGGAGATCGTGATATCATGCCAGAAGCAATACTTGGGTTCCCAATAGAACGTAGTACTGTGTCCAAAGTGCGTTCCATTTTTCGCAAAGATCTTGTCAATAGCTCGTGCTTCCTGATTGCAAAATTAGATCGCACCCCGATAACAATTGCTCAGGTACTAACTTTGAAGAGCGCTTTCCTCTATTTGATTCTTCGAATATGCATTCGTGTCCTCCGGTTTGGCAGCGCTTACAGGGTGGGCCATGTTCCGCACCGATGCACTTCATCTTCAAGCGACGGCACACTGTACAAGCCCTGCAAAAGTGTCAATGGATGAGAAAACAAATTACATGGAAATGATCACCTTGAACCTCTCGTTGGCTTGGGCTTTTCTTCCTTATCCGCTGTTGGACTCCGAATTTCAGATAATTCGTCATCCTTGCGCGCTTTCTTAACGGCTTCACTACCACTCGCAGTAGATATCGCAGATGCAGGACGCTTCCCATTGGCGTTGGAAGACGAGGAACCAGTAGGATACATATGCTCTGTGGGCGGAGTTCCGATGGTGTCAGATCCTTGTGAGGAAGGAGAAGGGTAGTTCGGCGCAATTGAAAGGTGTGGTGGTAGATGCTGCTGAGGCTGCTGTTGATAGGAATGGTAGTACGGAGAGTATAGAGCCAGAGAAGGATCGATAGGAATAGATGGAGAAGGAGGCGGCTGATTTAAATGTGGTAGGGAATGATCCTGAGACATATCGTAATCCTGTGATGACAAGGAAAGAACTTCAGCGTAAGGAGCTGATGAATAGTGATATGAAGGGGCATGGCGGTATGATGGGTAGGAGTACAGCGGTATAGGCATGGCAGAGAAAGGATAAGGGGATTGGGAGCGGTAATCCAGCATGGGAGCTCTGGTAAGCACACAGCAGCAAAGGACTTACGAGGGGCAGTATGTGATTGTGATCTTTATAGTATTTCCAAGACGAGAAAAAACTTGCTACCTTTGGTGTTAATTGGGAGTAAAGACGAAAGATGCCACTTGGGAAAAGAAGAAGCAAAAGATATTACTTAAAATGTCACTGAACGTGGAAATTCCACGTTTAGTGAATTGTTCTACACGCTCGCCAAAAGAAGCTCGGGCCCTAATGCTTTCTGATATTATCCCAGGACAATGAATGGTCTTTCGTGTGAGCTGGTGACAGTGGCCAGTTGAAGGTTTCCCGCAACGTCGGTACCAAAAGGAACGTGATTGCATAATGACATGAGCTGCTTATGCAACCATAGTAACATTTAATGGTAAGCGCCCAAAGCGCCCATGTTGAACGAGAAGAAAATTCAAGAATTGGCCTGGTATATGTGAGACCGAATATCTTGAACGGTTAGATATGTTCTTTTAATGCTGCTACGACGAGCATTCCATTTATTGAACGCTAGTAACAGGCCTTGTGTAATGTGAAATCTCCTCCGAGTCCATGGATGCACTTTCTTTTCCCTATCGGTATCTAACTAATGCTTCGAGGTTTTGGGGAAATCAATCACTCAAGTCTTCAAATTTTCATTCAGGCCTTTCTCATGTATCGAGGATTTTTTGTTCCAAGTTAATATCATCATTCACCACAGATAGCCACAGATACTGTGCCGACTTGGAATGCATGTGTAGAGCAATGGTTTCTCACTTATCTAGGAACAAGACGCGGCTCCCAACTCTCTCTCGAGTGCACAGCTTTGTATTCAACCAAGGTCAGATCTACAGTGCTCGTTTGCCTCTTCTGATTAGTTCCACTCTGTTGGAAATTAGCGTGGTTGGTTTTCCTCAGTTACTATGTATTCCTTGCATCGAAGTGAAGCTCAACACAAGATATCGAAATGTCCGCTCTCATCTCCATCATTCATGGCCTTCTCGTAGTTCCTTTTTCAGTCTCGAAATCCGCCTCGAGCTTCATATGGAGTCCGAACCACTGGGCTGATGTTTCTTTGCAAAAGAAAGATCATCCTCACGCTTGAGCCTATTCCACGCGGCTGCTATCTGCTGCGGGATGAATTAATCCAGTTCGTGGTCCAAGGGAGCTGTCGGTGTGACGTTCCTCAATGACTACTCCTTCGGCTTGTGTGCATCCACGCAGAATAGACAACGCCGATTTGAGCCGGCACCTTGCGAGGGAAGCTCAATTATAGTCGAGTATTCAGGCTCTCAATACAGTCACTGCATGTAAGTAATTCCTTCGCCGAATCCACTGCTTCCAAACACACGACATCTGGGATAAGACCTCAAATTGACAACTTGCAAAGGAATGATTCCTGTCCATGATGTCGTTGTTTGACGACAGACGCGGCACGTTCTGGCATTCCACTACCTCGTCAATCAAGTTGCACGGGCTTCGCCGAACACTTGAGCTTCGAGGTCAGATATGTGAATCAAGAATTGATTTTAGCTTGTTCGACATCAGTGTTCTGAATTGCCCTGAAGCCCAGCTCGAATTCGAATACGCCCAACCCAGTCAAACCCAAAGTCTTGGATACTCCGACATTCCTAGTGCCCGCTGCAGCCAGTGACCATGCTTTGATTCTCTTATTGGGTCAAATTGCTCACCCATTCATTGGACAGGATCCGAAATCATGATCATTCAAAATAGTCGTGATTCCTGGCAACGCTAACGACATTTTCTTAATCGCTTCGAATCATGATGATTCGATGCGAGAGCTTGGAACTTGGTTCGATTGTAGAAAAGACTCCAAGGGGGTTTTAGAGTAGGATCCAAAGTTACAGAGACCCAAAACGTACAATTTCTGCGGACCTACGCGATTATCCTTATGTGCCCTTCAATCAAGAGCTTAAACACGTTTGATAAGGTCTTCTTCAGCTACTGTTCTGTTCTCACTGTACACACCCATCTTGACACTCAGCCATGTGCCTCTTGTGTCTGCTTTCACTTGTAATCTTGAACTCCAGGTATGAACGTATTCCCTGCTTATCTTGGTCTGACGTTCAACGACGTCCAAATCTCGCGAAGGCTTCAGATTTTCGAATGTAGTGCCGCTACTCCTTCGTGGTCCACAACAAGACGTCTGCATATATGTAGCGTCTCCGAGGATTGGGATGTCGAGTAATAAATGCATTCGGTCTAATATTACCTAGCATTGATCGTGGCATTGCTAGCCATTCGAGGGAAACGAATCTGGGACTAAATCTTCCGCTTTTATATTCATGTGCTTCCTACCCCTTCATTTCCTCGACAGTGCTCTTCTTAAGCCACATGGCCCACATTTCACGAAGCAAACACATTGCGCTACCGATCGCCGTTGAGTTAACCATTCTTACAGTGTTTATCATTCTCCATTCTCAGCTTTGACTGATACGTCCCAGGGGCAAGTACTAGATAGTAGGCTCTGAACTTGTTATCATCCCTCCACCTGGAACGATCAGTTGAAATTTTAATTTCTTGCAATATATTCACAAAGACGGCAATAGCTGCATACGAGTGCTAGTCATCGAAAGTTTACAGTCTGAACTTATCATTTCATAAACATCCCACGGAGGAACGCGATTGGATAGAAAGCCTGGATAGTACAACAATTGTTGAAGGTGTATGGACCCGAGGGGTTCCGAAACGGCATTCGGGAGCTCCGAGCTTTTCAGAAATGCAAAGGAAGAGAACAGTTTGAATCGTATTCGGCCGACAGCATAAGTAGCATGTGTAGAACGAAACTAAACAAAATTTGAACAAAATTCTGCATTCCCGTACATGTACATAGCTACCATGTGGATACCGGCCTGTAACTACGTGCAGCACGAAAAGAAGGTGCTGCCGAACTTACGTCCGTAACTTCATGACTGAGGGATGCATTGATGGATTTTCACAGCCAAATCAGGGTATATACCAAACAGCTTTTGTGAGACTGCAACATCTGTAGGGAAGATTGCAAACAACTAGATTAATGCTACCTTGTGCACTACAAGTAATGACGACTGCCACTGAGAAGTGAATTCCCTTCAGAAGAAGAATTTAGGTCTCAAGTTCGATGAGCCTTGAGTAGATTTGTTCCCCAGCAACAACCGGAAACTTTTCGAAAGCCGTAAACATCCTCCTTTCCTCAAGACTAAGTCGCGAAGAGACCTTCAAGACGTCAACAAATGGTACCAAGCGGCAATTTAAGACTCCGAGCTAGTTCATTAGGTTCAACCCGCATTTAGATGGATTGACACGGATTCATGTTTCTTGGCAGTCCCTGTGCAAATGTGGTCCGCTTTCAGAAGAACTTCCTTGCTCTGCGGCATGCATTCCGATAAGCGCATGAGAGTCAAGATAATATGGACTCATTGTCACGTACCAAACCTCGACACATACCTTTGCTAAGTCCTTCAAATAAAGACTGTAAGGGTATGTATCCATATTGCATGGAAAACGCATAAGCTACTTACGGCAACGATCTCCTATGTGGGTCTCTGAGCTATTCAACGAGACGTGAACGGGAGCGCTGTGCAATTTAGAAGACCGGCAGTGGGCAGCCAGGAATAGAGCGGATCCTATCAGGAGCTACGTAAATGTAAATGGTAAGTACCTCATTGGATACGGTAAATGGACACAACGAGATCTTAAATCGTACACTGCAGAAGTATTCCAAAGCTGAGAAGAATTATTCACTTCCATTAGGAGACCCTCTGTGAGTACACAAGCAAACGACAAGGCTCGGGGGCTATCGGAAATAGTGCTTTTGTTGAGTTTCGCCACGGGGATGTCGCAGACAACCAGAATAGATATACTATTGTTAAGGTTGAAGGTTCATATATAATGTGGACAATTCGGCAAGGCCACCTTTCGCATGACCGACATGGTGTTCGGCATATTTAGACAACTCTTGACTTGTGTATTTTGACGTCTTCCTTCGGCCTACAGATATTACTTGAATGCCCGTTTTCAGAAATGCGGGATGTAGAACAGACCGATCCTGAGCGTCCACGGCGACCGCACCTAGTCGCTGTACAACTCTCATTCCCGAGCTCACCCGACCGAATATTGTATGTTTTCCATCTAGGTATGGGGTAGGACCAAGAGTGAAGAAGAATTGTGAACCTAGAAGCGTAAAAATTTAGTTTTTCGACAGTCGGGACGCGAATGGTGGGACCGTTTGTATTTGGGCCAGAATTGGCCATCGCTAGAATTCCTGCCCCTGTGAATCGAAGTTCTGGATGTATTTCGTCCTCGCTAGTGGACGTGCAGCATATTAGGTACACATCCATTCAAATAATAAGAACACGCACAACTTTTGCCCATATATACTAGTGCCACCGCGTCCTGTCCCAGTAGGATCCCCACCTTGTACCATGAAATCCTTGGGTGATCGCGCCAATCAGCTGACTGGAACGAGTAGACAGATTTCGACTTACAGATATTATTCGGTGAAAAATCACTCCATTGTAATATCCTCGTTTGGACAGCTCCGCGAAGTTTTTGCACGTCTACAGATAAGTACGAGAGACTTGGAGAAAGAGGAAGAGACGGTACTTTTGGAGCATGGTTCCAGTAAAGTTCTAGCTGAATGTCCCCAAGACTGGTTTCAAATACCACCGATTCAGCCATTGGTAGGTAACCGGTAATATTTGGTTGAGGTAGTCGAACTTGTAAATTGTTCATTTGCACATGACCCCATGACCTTCAACGTCAAACTTCAACTTCGACTTTACCTTACTAAAGGTTGTTATGCGCGCCATAATCCAGCGTGTCACTTCCGCCTCTGTAACAGGTGATCATCTTCCGAATTTTATAGCTCAATACCTGAGAAAATCCCTCCGAAACAGTTGACAATGTAGTCATCTCCCAGATCTCCCGAGGGCTCATGGTACTAGTTGGGATTGGGGCAGGTAATTCAGTACACATGCTCGAGAGTCTGTTTCTTCCTCATCAACTTCCTTGCGAAACACAGACGATACAACCTCCGATGCTTCTGCGCTGATCAACAAAATGTCAGTCCTCTTTTTTTGAATAAACGCGCTGGTCACCAGTTCAGCCAATTCTCACTCAATACACGGTACACGATGCTTCTTCCCTTGCAGGTGTGTGCTACCAGCGTATTGCTTTTAATAGTATACACTCAACTGCCACTCTCGAATGCTCAAGTATCAATTTCCGTGTGTTCAATGATCCCGTAGATGTCGAAAAAGCGTGGAAGGCCAGCGTCCGGGACATCGATGGAGAGATACTCTGTATATCACAATTCACTCTTCTTGCTAATACGACGAAAGGCAACAAACCAGACTTCCACCGAGCCATGGTGAGCCCGACTTTTCTCTGTCGTGGATAGGCCTAACCAATGACCGTTCGATAAGTCTTCTGAAGCGTCACAAGAGATGTATGCAGCATTTTTAGATCAGCTGCAGCACACGTACAAAGCAGATAAGGTTCAAGGTCTGTTCTTGTCCTAAGTTTCGTGCTGTACTCACGAAAACCCGTGTATCTACGTTCTAAAAGACGGTAGATTTGGCGCAATGATGAACGTCACTTTAACTAATGAGGTAGGTAGCTAATTCAGTGCTATATTTAGCACTTTCTGGCTTGGCGCTATAGACAAGTTCTAACGCGATTTTCCTGGTGTAAGGGCCCTGTCACATTCACACTGGATTCACGAAAGTTCGAGTACACAGAGCCATCGAAAGGCGAATCAGATGCTAACAACAAAACTGGAAACTGAGTTCGATATTCTCCCAATGTTATATTCCCATACAGAAAGAAGTTTATGCTCTGAATAGCGCGGTGTCAATCCCATCCAGCTCTGTTACACCTCTATTTTTCAGTTCGTTTTTATTAATATTCGACTAGGGAAAAGGTACACATAGGTGGACAACGTCGTTTCTCATCGGAGGTGCAGCTTGAGAGGATGTGCATCGTACTCCATTCAAACCCTCTGAGCCATAAAGTAGGATTAGACAAACTGAAATTATTGTGCAATCCCACGATTGTGTCTGCAACGCCCTTGACTGATACAGCCCACGACGCTTCGGTTGAGTAACGGAAGCCCGGCAGGAGGAATTGTGAAAAACCCAACTTCGTTGTTTGTTGAGGTCAGGTTGAACCAGTGATGAGATTACTAGTGTAATTACGAGGTCCTTGGGCGTGGGAACCTCGCTTGTCACTTTGTGACCTCGGTCACGCCTATGGTGACATGCTGCTCTAGGCTGCTCTACTATTCATCTTCCGGTTGGGAGGATATCGATAAGCCAGGCTATGGCTCAACTTGCATCGAGTGATATATTTAACTAATAGGAATGTATGATGTATTAAGATGGCTTTATTTGGTTCTGTAATCAAAAAATTGAAGTTGGTTTTTTTTGTTTTGATGCTTCTGGCAGGACAGAGCTCAAGCTTGATACTCCTTTACAAATCAATATTTTGACTAAATCAGTTTGACTGATGTTGGAAGGAGTTCTCATCCATGGCCAATTCATTCCACTTCCACGTGACTCAGAGTACTTAGTTTACTTTTTTTTTTTTTTTTTTTGGAGGTGTGCTATTACAGAGCCTTGGCAGTCAACACACTGGCATATAGCCAGCCGCACTAAGCTGTCGTCTCCAAGGTCTACGCAGGTTGATACAAGGGTCAATGACCTTGTGATTGGTCAGTAACAGTCCCGGAATGATCAACTCCAAGGAAGAATGCATTTACGACACTGGGACCCGGTACAGTTTTCCCAGCAGCCAGTAGTGTGGGACTATCAACCAGCCTAATCAAGTGATTAGGTGAAGACTACCCACTACAACTCCCTGTGGTGCTGATTTGGGCACGAGGACCATATGCCCAGGGCGGTGTTCGAACTAGAGACTTTGCGGATGTCAAAGATTCTAGTGTGAAACTTGTGTGATGCCACCACTACACCACCCCGCCCCCGTACTTAGTTTACCATTCACACGCTACTTCCCCTCACTGGTTTGACACTGAGGGTAAGTTCTTCTCTTTCATTCTACCTACACTATGATACTCATTAACTCTCCATTCGGTCTTTGTATAGGTATAATAAATAAGCTGTTTTGTTCCTCACTGGTTCGACACTGAGGCTCCATTTGGTCTTCATATAGATACTTGACCTACAAGAAGCGTTTGAGTTTTCTCAATAATGGTTGAACATGTAATAGGTTCGTCATTCTTCAGGTGGGATATTGGTACTGGAGAGCTTGGAAATGAGTGTCACAAAGCGTCAGAGACGGAGTGACTAAGCGGAGCAACGGGGTAGGCGGCAGCGCGGAACGACGGAGCAGGCGGTAGAGGCGGAGCAACTGA
>MU795608.1:0-15806 GCA_027886305.1 Lentinula aff. lateritia
GTTAGTGACAGTCACTGATCACAACCGGATGCCATGGTGGATGCCTTAATGGCAGTTCAAATGGACTGCCATGGCTTTTGCGTCCCGTGTTAGTAGACAAGTTATTTGCATCTTACCAGTATCCATGAGTATGCCAATTCCTTGAACAATAGATGACCTCTTTTCAGGGCCATCCATATCAATCCAAGAGTAGCCATTACGGTCTACGGAACATATACCAATTCTCAAGAGCTTGAATGTCCTTCTTTCAGGCCTAGCCATATCAGCAATGTCTCTACTGATTGTAGGAATTGGGGAGCTGAAATATGCATCAGGGTTAACAGGGGCTTTGAATTGAAATCCAGGGCCAAATGAAATAACATTGATGCTGCTTGTACTGAGTGTGCCCCAGCCTCACTCACTAGTGCTTCTAACACATGTCCGCTCTTCTCAGACAAAGATCCTTCGAAAAGTCTGAGCTGCTGTCTGATTTCGATATCATAGCTCAGCCCTCAGCATTCAGCTTAGCTAGTCACTGAACTGTTCAACTAACAATGGTAGCGGGCAATGCCGGCGCTACTTTGCGTATTTGGTATTTGACTCCCGGTTGTTACCGGAATTGCTGACGAAATACTTGGCGCTCTCATAAGTTGTTCTTTGGACATCATGATGCCTGATTTACCACAGGAACTAATCGACCGTTTCATCGACGAATCCTTTCATTCTACAGAAGATCTCAAAAACCTATCGCTAGTTAGCAAGTCCTGGCTCCCTAGAACTCGATACCACATCTTTCGCTGCATTACGCTTGCACCTCGAGACCCACAGGAGATCAGCGAATACTACGATTACCTAGACCGCAAAGCCTCTGCCATACGTAGTGGACGTTCCTATCATCCCCTATCTTTTACAGAACGGCGACTGCTTCACTCTCCATTATTTGGGAATCTACAACCGCAAAAGGTCTTTATGTCTTCCATTCGAGATCCTCATCTCGTTCGGGGTCTACGTCTCCAATCCTTCATTCGAATAGGCGGAGAACGACGGATATCTCCTGCGGAGTACTTCCATCGATGGCTTGGATTCGGAGGCCACAAATCTGCCGAAGAGTCCATTCTAATGCGGGGCCTATCTATTGATGATGAGTTTCATGAAAGACAGAAAGCTCGCTGGAATGCTGTTGATCTACCTTGGGGTCATCGAGCAGGGCTCCATGCGCTATCATTTAGAAGCTTGCGGTTTGTTCATATTCAGTGGAGTGTATTTAGTTGGATACCACCATCTGTTGCTTTGGAAGGAGACAATTTTCCCATTCATGTGGATCTTGACGAGTGGCCAGGATATCAGCTAGCCATGCTTCTCAAAGCTAATGAGAACACCCTGGACCAAATTTCGATCGATGAGTATCCCGGCTTCCAATTAACCACTACCCAGATTTCAGATGCCCTGTTGGATCTCCTTATGGTAAATGTGCCAAAACTCAAGTCTGTTTGTCTTGGGGGATTGATGCAGCGAATGAATACTTTTCCAGTACCTGAGGCTTCATTCGATCTTTCCCAGCCAGAAGATCCAGAGGCCCTTGTCTCACTAGACCGACCGCGCTACCCTTCAGGCCGAGAGGTTCCGCATGTGTATTCAAATTTGGCCAGTACAATGAGTAACAACTCACACGGTCAACCTCTATCTCTTGATCGTTTTTCTATTCGAGGGTTTGACTCGGAATCCACTCTTCTGATAGAGGATGCATTCCTGAACAGCGGAGTGCTCTCTGCTATGAAATATTTGACTCTGTCTTCGATGCCAGAGAACTTCGATTATATGTTTTTCCTGTCTAGATTGTGTCGGACATTGACACACCTCACTCTAGATTTGGATAAGTCGAGTGCGTTTGCTCTTTTGTGTTTTGCTTTCATAGAATTCATTTTTCGATAGCCCGCCATCTGGACTTGCGATTTCATCTCCTCCCTAATCTGACATGTCTCCAATTCATGATACATTCCATCGTTGATGAGGATATCCTCCGAAGCATGATCCTATCTCTGCTAAATGACGGTGCTTTCGAATTGGATGAACCTATTACAGCTGCGCGCACAGTCAAACTACACTTGGCATTTTGCCACAAACATCACCCAGATCATGTAAAGCAGTACTTGATTGCAGCCTCGGTGGATGAGCTTTTACAGATGCTAGTTCTTCCTACGTCATTCGAACCGCACCAGCCAATGAGAAGACAGAGGGTGGATCAAATCACGATGGATTTACCTGTGAATATCCTCTCGGATTTCTTGCCAATAACATTTCGTACAGGAAGTTTGAACTTTGCAGAACCAGATGAATGGTGGTATCGGCCTTCCAACCTATAATGCGAAGGGGATTCGAGGGAAGACGAGACAAGTGACATCATCTTCTGCAACCTTTATATGTAGAACTTCTCCGAGCCACGAAAGAAGATTCATTTCCTTGATATTGCACTTGTGTCTCTATCGAGGATGTAGTTTCCCAAAGTAACATTCGACTGAATGTAAATACATTTCAGAAATGTGTGAATAGTTTGACCGACGAGAGCTCAGGTTTGTACGTGTTCCAACTTGAACTTGGTGTGAATATTCAAATGATGATTTATGTGTTGTTCGCAAAACCGATTGATTTTGATTCCTTCGAAGGAAGAACAAAGAAAGGAAACCCCAAGCTAGCGCAAAATATAGCTAGAACAAAGACTAATTCAGAGTAGCTCTCCTGGTGGGCCGTGCAATCCGAACTTTACTCCTACCCGCATTCCCAACTCGGATCACAGAATCTCATTTTCCTTCTCCCTTGTTCAACACCTTCATTCGCATCTTCAACTCCTCCACCTGCCTCTCCAACTCCTTCGCGTATAGATGCACCGGACAATCGTCTGCACATAGAGAGCACGTTGTCTTCTTCCAAGCTTTCTCAAGATCAGAACCAATGCCTCCGCTACCTCTATCATCAAACGCCGCGTGTCCTGGACCAATTTCAGGAATCACATTAACATCCTTATACGATACCTGCGCCGATTTAGAACTTGACCCAGACGAAGAAAGCGCCGGTCTCGGCGTCGGTCTTTCCCTCGAATCCGAATTCGCGGATTGATCTTCCACTAGAGACGATCTTGAGGAATACTCGTTCCCGGAAGCGGAAGTCGAACGTGAAAAGATCGAATCGCCGTCACAGCCATTAACTACCCGAAGAGGTCCAGGGAAGGGGTCTGAACCTGAGTCTGATGATTCGGATATAACCAGCTCCGGATACTTGCCTTCAGTGTCCGAGTTTGTTATTGTTTCAGTGACCGAGGGAGGTGTATTCAAGGATCGGGATGTGACCGAGGAAGATGTATGAGCAGTAGGGGACTCGTCGCCACCAGAAAAACGGAGGTCCAATAATCGTTCATCAACTGGTTCCAGCAAAAAAAGAAGATTAGAGCATGAAAGACACCCAAAAAGACAGAATAGACTACGTTAACGACGTTTGACTTACGTGCGGACACAGAGCTCTGACTCGGAGAAGCTTCCCTCTCCATATGTATTACCTCGAATTCACGTTCATGTCTTGTGCTGGAAGAACGACAGCTATACCGGCTATGTATGCTCCCTTCCTGCTCAGTTTCGGGAAGTACAAGGGTTTGTGTATTCGCTACAAAAATACACTCAATTAGTTTCGTGTTCACCCAACTACGAAGAGATAACCTTACGTCTTCCATACGATAGCCCTCTCACTAAACCAATCTTGAGAGGCGAAGACGGATCATGAAATTTGGGTGCATTGTCCGGCGAAACGGCAGTAGGATCGAGTCTCAACCGATTAAGCGACATGGACGAAGCAAAGAGAGACTCTTCCGCCGGGCGTTGTGCATTCGGATAATGAAGTCGCCTGGAAGAATCTCTGTTTGTAGTAGCTGCTCCTCTTATCCCATATCTTCCTCCTCCTCTACCTTCGGTATTCGACTCGGGACAAGTAGTCGGTAAGCTGACAAGGTTCGGGGTTCCGTGAGATAGAAATACGTCGTCGAGGGCCAGGTCGCTATCAACTGAGATTCCACGTTCGAAAAATCCTCGAATGATATCTCCCCAATGGGTAACGAACCAAACCATCATTAAAGTCGAACGACCGTCATCCTCTTGGACATCCTTCCCAAACAACCAAACACCCCAAGCCATCCCCAACCTCCTCTTCTCGTTCTCCCTCTCATTCTTCCCTTCCAGCTCTCTCTCCAACGCCAACAACTGCGCTTCTAACGCCGAAACCCCTCCTTCAGCCGCACAAGCCAACGAGTCTCTCGCCGCAGATGCCCTTCGTCTCTTCTTCATTCGAACTTCCAACACCTGACACGAGAACGCCATTAGGTACACAAACAGTGATAAATTCGCCGTCGGAAGCAGACCTAGAAGCATCTGTGCGATTTGGATCCGGGTAGTTGTTTTGGCGGCTAGTCCTCCTCCTCCTATGCCTTGGGGTTTGACACACCATACCCATAATGCGTTCCTCAGCCCTGAAAGGACTTCGGTAGGTGCAAGAACGGGTTCCGGCAGTCGAGACAGGAATAGAGTGAGCAAAGCGTAAATGTCGTCGGAGGCTTCATCTTTGAGAGATGCATTCAGCCCGAATTTATGCGCGGGTGAGTCAAATATGGAGAGGAGTGTTTGAACACGGGGTTTGGTGTGTTCTGCGGCGTCTGGCGGAGAAGATGAAAGGGTCCGTCGAACGAATTTATTTGGGGAAGGCGAGGTTGGAGTCGGATTTGATGGCGTGGATATTCCTAGATCAACAAGCACGTTGGCGTTGAAAGTTTGTCGTGGACAGACGGCACGATACGTACCAGAACGATATAGCTCTTCAACACAAGCAAACACAACGATGGGAAGGTTGTGCTCGAACCCACCCAAAACCGCTTTTGTAGAAGCGTACAGTGCTATTTGACGTAAAGGGAACCCAAATACACCTAAAATCGATTCTCGTTAAGAAATTCAATTACTATTAGAAAAAAACGACGCAACTTGTTGGTTGCGAAAGATCGTCAACAGCAACTCTTCTACCTGAATGTCCTTGGATAGAATTTGCCCGTCTAAACCTCGCTGCTCCCTCCATAAGCTCTCGCTCATGTATCGCCGACATCACGTCCAAAGGTAGATACTCTCGTACCTTCCCGCATTCTTCAGCACGAATCAAAGATTTGAAATCGCTCAGGATTTGCTTCGGATCGCGTTTCGAGAATTTGCGAGGTTCCGGGACGGTTATTGGGATTACTGGTAGGGACGTCGAAGATGTTATCGAGGGTATAGGCGGTACATCTAGACGAAGTGATGGCTGTGGATGGGGCTTCTTCGTAGCTAGAGATGTAGGCACTAGAGCTGGTCCAAACGGCTGTCGAAGACGTAGATTTGAACCAGGTCCCACGGGCCCGCCGTATCTGTTTGGTGTGCATGTCTTCAATGCCGACGGTGTCATTGGTGCTTGGAAAGTATCGAGCGAGGCAGATTGCCGATGCCGGCTTTTGGGTGTCAGAGCGACGCTTGGGCGAGGTAATCGTGACGGTGTGCAGAATGAACTGGGCCTCGGCGTACGATTGGCACTGGGCGAGACAGGTACCTTCTGATGTGCGGATTCTGGTAGAGATGTAGATCGATTCCTGGTGTGCTCACCGCCATAGCTAGCGGGATGGAGAAATTTGGTGGGACTGGATTCTAAGTTCCTTGAGCGCCTAGAATCAGACGCAGTTGAACGTTTAGAGCGAGTAGGAAGTTGGGTGTAAGGAGACGAGCTTCTGGTGTGATTATCGTTGCTGTTATCAACGAGTGGACGGCTGAATACCATAGTGATGTTGAGGAATAAGTAAAAACGAACATACGATCGATCATCTTATGAACCAGAATTCCTCCCTTTCGAGTTTTGGTCTTTCAAACTTTCGTTCAAATGGAATATTACTAGCGCTCCTCAAGGCCTCAATGTTTATCTGATATATCTACATTAGAATTGAGGCCATTGATGATTAACTGAGAAACACATACCCGGTCTAGTAAAAGCTATGAATACACGGTCATTGACCAGCATTGACTGAAACACACCCAAATCTTGAGTACAAAAAGTACAATTTCAAGACATGACTATATGCGATTGTTTTCATCTTCAGCTGAAAGTGGTGTTCTCGACGCTGAGCACCCTTGAGGGTCGGGGCTCACTAATCCGGCCCGGCAAGCTTCGCCTCGGCCCAAATTCCTGCTTGTTCCTTCTCATATATAAACATTGCAGGCTGACTAAGTACATTGTCTAATCCATAAATTTCGGACATTCGGTGTCAACAACAATCTTCGGGTTGCAGAGCGCAGACGTGAGTTTGATGTCGAGGAGCTCTGTCGATTGCGGCGCACAGTCTGTTGGCCGGAGTTCTTAAGATATCAAGACTTTTGAAGCTCGCCGAGGGCGGCTTTAACCGGAATTTCCTTATCACCAGGCATGATGGCTTCGAGATGGTAGCCCGCATCCCCTACACCGTCACAGTCCCCAAGTTTTACACTATCGCTAATGGAGTAGCCACAATGCGTTTCTTAAGTTCTTCGGAGCTACCTATTCCCGAGGTTTATGACTACTCTCCTTCGTCGGACAGCGCTGCGGAGACGGAATATATCTTTATGGAGTTTATCAGAGGTGCTAATTCCAGCGACGTGTGGTTAGACCTGGAGGAAGCAGAAATCAGCTCGGTGTTGCGTCAACTTGTTCAACTCGAGTCTCGCATGATGTCGATCCATTTTCCAGCTGGTAGAAGCCTTTATTATACCGAGGATCTGGAGAAGATGACAGGGAGGAGGGGCATTTTGCTCAACGACGAACGCTTCTGCGTCGGTGTAGATGCCAGGGTGCGTATGTGGTACGGACGGAGGTCACAGTTGGATGTAGACAAGGGACCCTGTACGCTACTATCTGCATATTTCTTTTTGTTAAACTAATAGAGCCTCATAAACGAAAGCGCCTCGGCAGCACTTGAAGCAGTAGCACGCAAGGAAATCGCATATCTAACACAGTTTGGTCGACCATTACTCCCATTCCAGCGAAAAAGACGGGAATCTTACGAGCACAAAGATCAATTACCATCAAAGCACATCAAGAATTTCGAACGCTACCTACTCATGGCACCGTTGTGAGTCATCCCCAAGGACCCTACCATCCATCATTTCTATATTCGCCATCCTGATCTCCAGCCAAGTAACATCATCGTGTCGAGGTCGCCAGAATCTATCCAATCAAAAGTCGTGAGCAATTGGCAATGCTTGTGGGGAAGGGGAAGCCATGCCATGTCCAGTTGTATTCGATCCTGAGGATCTACACCAGACAAAGGAGCTGAGTAGAAAGCTGCAAGCAGTCGATGAGGCCTTCGAGGAGTGTCAAGCCATGACTCCATCCCCAAGTTCTTCGTACACAGATACGCCGGACAATCGTCTCTACATCGACAGCACCTTGCCCTCATCATTCTGAGCAGTGAGCGTTCGCGAGGTGGATACAGCCGAGGACAATGGATGAGCGGTAAGGAGGAGGGGGGCTCAGAAGAGACGAAAGTTGAAGACGCGAATCGGAGAACCCAGGACGTGGCTGTTTGACTGGCTACTCCATCTATCTGTCATTTCATGGACCGTAACCGTTAGATGGAGCAAATGTCGTACCTGTCGACGGTTTCAACTTCGCAGCGGTATCAGCCCTTGAGATCAATTGAGCAAAGGAGAAGTCAAGGCAAAACGGGAGCGATGACACTATTTAGGCCTTGAGCCGTAGTAATTCGAGGATGCTTGAAGCTGTGTGAGTTGTCGATGGATACAAGGATGTGAATTAGGATGTGAAGAATGTCAAGCGTACGATATGAGTCTAAACTGCCACAATCTCAACAGATTGAGTTGTCTTCTCTCTCCTCTATTTGTCCAAATGAAAGATCGCACCTCTAGATTAACGTGGCAGATCTAGCTTATTGGGATTAACGGTGTTCCTTGGTGAATCCCTGAGAAGTTGTATGAGCTCAAACATGTACACAGACATACCTTGGGCTTTTGAATTCACGGGTATTGACCAAAACACGGCTGAATTTTGAGAACGAGCAGGACAATATGAAAGCTGGCTGTACGCAATTTGTTGGCATCTTCAAAACACGTCCGAAGAGTTGATGAATCACTGATATTCTGGACACTGTCTTCCATAATGTATTGAGAAATAGGAAAATGGAGAAATGTTGGACCAGGGTACAAATTTTGCGTTCACCAGAATCCGGCCCGGCAAGTACAACCCTCAACTCCTTTGACCTCCACTGCTTACCGGCGCATATAATACAAGGTACCTCAACGTTGCTTCAACGTTTCAGTGCTCCTCATATACCTCATTTGACCTATGTTGGATCTATCATATTCCAGGATTTCGGACTCACAGTTCGAGCTCTGGGACATATCCCGTTCACCTTTTGCTTCTCTGATCGGAACAAACCATGTACCCACTCTATCCGAACTCAATCAGCTCGAATCCCTGCTCGTTCTTCCTTGTAACGAAAACCATAGACTGACCACCGAAATTCGTCGTGTTGAAACCATCCTAAACGGCCTGATACGCGAAAAACAGCTAATTGAAATGTATATCGAGGCTCACAAGGCTTTGATGTCTCCAGTACGACAACTACCCTCGGAAACACTCTCCGAGATATTCAAATGGTGTCTTCCAAATGATCTTCCTTATGCTGTCAGAAATACTTCTCAGGCGCCACTAGTTTTTACCACAATCTGTCGAGCTTGGAGGCGTACGGCTATAAACACGCCTAGACTGTGGAACTCATTACACGTGTACCTTCCTCCACACCTAAGCGGTGCTGTTTGTTCTCGACGGATAAACGGCTTCACTACATGGTTGAAACGTTCTGGCTCACTCCCGTTATCTATTTCCTTTCATGGGAGCACGACGATCACTCTAGATACTACACCCAGTATTCCATGTTGTCCCGACGAAAACATGGAGATGGTAATCAAAAGTTTGATGCAATTCAGCGATAGATTCGGTGAACTATTTCTGTCACTATCGTCCGTGGATTTCTCCGCGTTTTACAGGCTTTCCCCTCCTCGTTTCCCCATTCTCAGATCATTACAGATACGGGATGAAGATTTTCATCGAGGAAAAATACGAAATCTCGGACCAGAGGTCGAGCAGATGCACAGTTCTTATTTCACTGCACTTCTCTCCAGAATGCCTGTGTTGAGGGAATTACAGATGCGTAAATTCACTGTCGCAGACGATAGATATAGCTCTTTACCCTGTAACTGGGAGCATATCACCAAGCTTGAGATAACGGCCACTCTAGGTCCCGACCAAGTCATCACAATCTTATCCTCCACACCAAAAATGGAGTCAATCACCCTCTCTATTGGTCTGTCTACTCCCCACGTATTTCACGATCTTCGTGTAGTGCAGCTCAACGACTTGGTTGAAATGAAATTGACATTTCTGCGGCTGTTCACCCAGGTCTCGATGACGATGCATCGACCAGATGTGATTTCGGCATTTGAGGCTGAAATAACGTCTATATTCGATTGCATCCAATGTACTGCCTTGTATTCCTTCAGCTTCCTTTGCCATCATGTACTGCTATCACGGCTGCCATTCGTCGGACTGCCTCTACACGCTCTTGAGACTCTTGAGCTAACAATGCCGATGACAGTAGAGATGATGGCAGAATGCATCTCCAAGACTCCGAATCTAGTCAACTTTCAACTTACAGATCTCGATGATGTATCGACGGGACCGCAACTTCATGCTGACCCTCTACAAGAGTCATACCTCCAGAGGCTCACTCCCTCATCGAATTCACCTACTGCGCCGCTTTGGTGGCCCAAACTCCAAAACATCCGCATTCTCAGCCGACTCATGTCGCCTTATGCCTACAGGTATGCCAATGCTTTCTCTACCTCAACTTTAACAAGGTTCCTCAAGATCCGCTCCGAGTCAAACTCCTCGTCTGTTCCTCGTCTGAAATCCTGCGATATCCTTTTCCGGCAACGGCCGGCGTTCACAGAAGTGGAGCTACAGACTTTACGCAAACTCAAAAAGGAGAGGGGACTGAAGCTAAGGCTGAATGGGGCCAGATGTCCTTCTGTATGGGAATTCGGTCCAGATTCACCTGAGACGGGGTTGGTCGAGCCTTTGAATGGAACCAAATTATCTGATATGGAATGCATCTTTGGGACGGATATTATTGTTTGAGTTTCTAATCAAAACATGGACCAATTATTTATTATATTTGATAATTAGGACAGCTAGTCACTGAGAACCTGCATTAATTATAATTTTCAGAGCTGGATGTTACAACTTACCACAAATTACTTTAGGGTACTGCCAATTCACATACTTTGTCTTAAGTATACGGTTGTCAAAGCTATTCTTCGCATCAGGTCATGATGATAGTATTCCGGAATCCTAGTAAAATTGATTGGTGTTGTTCGAAAAACAATGGAAGCAGTATTGAACGACCACGATACAATACAGTTGTTATCCATGAATCCCTTATCATCAGCTACCAAATATTCACTGTGGCTATAACAGGCGTCATTTCTATATCTGCTTGTTCAATGCAAAATGATATTCCTAGGCGCTTTGGACATGTCAATTATCGACAGATGACATCTTGCGCAAGGCGTATCTCACCAAAATATCGCCTGTGTCTAATTGTTTGGTTTGTCCCGCCGCTAACTTCACACCGTTAATGTAGGTCCCGTTCGAGGAATTTAGATCTTGAACAAAGACCTTAACGAAAGATCCCGAGTCAGTATCATGGAACAGTGATGTGTTGGAATCGAACCTTTCCATTTTGTTCCAACCATACTAAGGCATGCCTTTTGCTAACAGGATTTAAACCGACACCACTGGCGTACGAAAAGTATCCATTGCTCAGTAATTCTGTTTTCAACGGGTCATCTTCGTAGATCCCTTGACGTCCCAGCATTACAGGTACGCCAAGCTTGAGACTGATTTGCTTCGGAAGAAAAAGGAGCGACGACTCAGTTGGTGTCAGTGTGAGTGTTTTGGCAATCATCGCGAATGTATCAAAGCGCGTAGAGATATCAGAAATTTGGGACTGACAATGGTAGTCGTGCAAGAGTAAGAAACAGGTAGAGGACAAAGTCATCTGCAGGCACAGAGTCGGGGTGATCCCGGGTTGATCTTTGTGGGTCCATGTAGGCGCCTGCGTTCAACAAAAAGACAAGGAACAAGTGTCAAAGTTGTCAGCTAGCATGGCAATGATTATTTCTGATTATAGCTGGCTGCTCGTTCGAGACTTTCACTGCAAGTACTTAAAAATCTCCCTTATATCTATCCAGGTTAGTGAATGCATCGTCGTCCTCGGTAAGAGTACACGATGTGCAGAAACGAGGGACATGGAGGGCCAATGATGGTTTTGAGAAAAGAATTGTAAGTGGTTAGGGGGTTTTGTGGTGGAGGTGGGGGGATTGATAGGGAGTTATTCAAACAAATATCCCTCAATGTCAGCCTCAGGGACCTAACACCGAGCCCAGAAGAATCAGATGTGTTTGTACTGTGGCAACTTGTAAATGATTGTGATAACAGGACCTTCCAGTCGAAGAATGAAGTGGAATGAAACACGCACCTTGACTTGATTAGATTATGAGCTAACTCAGACGAAAGCAAGGCGAAGGTCTGTTCAATTCAAGCCACCGGGTAGCCAGCTTCTGCAGAGAATGCAATTGACAGTGCTCCATTCAAGCCTATGACTGCAATTATTTTTGTTCGAGAATCGGCATTTATTTCGGGGCAGGATTGGGATTACTGACTGATCAAATACAATCAGTATGCATTCAGTCCGAATATCGAAATGTATCCAAACTTTGAGCTTTCCAAGAACCAAGAAGATTCGAAATTTCGAATCAATCGTTCTTAATCCTGCCACACAATACGTACTTCTTTTCCTTTTCCTGTTCTAAGAACGTGGAGGGATAAGTACATAGTAACCGCCATGACGATCTATGCTAGCATACACATTCGCAGGTTCTATATTCCTTGTCCATTAGAGATATGGGTACAGAAAATTTTTGGTATACTCACATATTTCTGATTATTGGTTACCCTTATATTTGTGTAGTCATCGATAAAGTCGCCCGCTTCCTATTTCAATACGCATTCCGGAACGGAGACAAATACCTTACCGTGTCATACCTCGAGAGGTTCCAACCTTCCTCGCGCAGAAGTGGCAGTTTACGCATGTGTATCCTTTGAAATCGATATCAATGTAGCGGATGTAAGGGAGATGGGTAGTTTTTTTCCAACGACGTTTGAAGTAGCAGGAACAACTCGGTCTGCGACTATGACGGTTGCGACTGTATACTAATACCCGAACATTCCGAGTACCTAACTAAAGCTATCGCAAGAGCGAGACTGGTCGAATTTTCGGAAAGATCACGCACTGGCATAGGGCGGCCTACATTCAACAAGAGCCTTGCTATCGCGAAAGGTCGGGCGACCAGACTGTGATAAGATGTGCTATAGCAGCAATTTACGATGTCGATATCTCCCTTTCGACAATTTCCCCATTTCGAAGGCTGTTCATCTAGATACCAGTCCGCTCGAGCCTTCATCTGATGCTCTTTTCTTATAGAATTGACACATTGATACAACGAACGGAAATGTTCAGCGTGACATTCATCAGTCCAGGTCGCCGTACAACTGACGACGGTGTTCTTGATCGACACTAATATCCTACAAAGCAGAACTTCGCTTCGCTTTTAAAAACACTGTCAGAACTTGGTCATTGTCTTGAAATCGAGCAAAACATATACCTTGCTCGGAAGTACCTCCCACCGCATTACCACCAGAGATGCCTGAAGTGAATGGAAACTTCAGGAAGGTGAAAAGGAGGGGAATAAGAATGGAGCTGTATACCTTTGGGAAGATCAATCCGGGTCTGGTACCATTTATCGAAGTCTACTTCCGCCCTATATTTGCTAGTAGCATCCTTGGCTTTGACCATCTTATCAATGTGGGCATTCAATTCCTGTTTACTGACATCATCCGAACAGCCGGCCCATTTGGAAAGGATCTTCATCTGGTAGAAATCGGATAATGTAGAAATTTCGTGCAGCATGTGATCGGAACTATCTCGTTCTCGTTTCTGAAACGCGAGACGCAGCTGGGCAATAAGCATCGCCAAAGCATGCTTGACCAAGGTCGACGGGTTCGGTGATTGCGAGAAAGTGGTAAGCCTACCCTTCAGGAGGTCACTCGATCGCAGATTCGAGATGAGGGATCCCAAAAGTTGCCTGTAGGAAGCATCTTTAGTCGGTTCTTTGGAAAGTTCGATCAACCTGTTCTCCAAGGGCTCGATTACAGCTGGATCCATCCCCCGGACCTTTCCCTCGTTGACTTCGAATTGTCTCTCTCCGAGTTTTCTCTCTATATAACGTAAAGCAGACAAAGCGTCAGGTACAGTTAGCGCATCCAGAGAGTATGAATGCTCACCTTGCGATGTCACAAAACTAGGTTGGAGAAGAAAAGGAACATCTGTAACTATTCCGACCTCCGAAACAGAAACAGGGAGAGCAAGCACAGAGGCCGCCCCTGCAGCGAGGAGAGCACCAAGGACGGTACATATTTGCACCATTGCACTCTTGAGCTTTAGTACGCTCGAGGAGAACACTTGTGTGAGAGTAGATGTGAAGTGCGCGGCACCAAAGTTGTTAATTGGAAGGAGTGTTGAGAACCAGCTCTAAAGGTTCAAACTAGGGAAAGTAGAGATGTTTTATACCTACAAATTAGTGTAAGAGGCGATGCCAGGTAGGGTCGATTCCGAAGGTCCTTGTGCAGTCTGTGCGGAGCATCCGATTCCTCGTTTTGGCAATTATTCACACGTGTATCAGTGGCTATGTTTTTTTTAAAAATTCATTAACCGCAAGAATCAGTTGCTATGTCTCCCCTTGTCTCCCCTGTAGTAGCAGAGTGGTATCTTGTCTTAACTTGTAGAAGTAGTTGTTGACTTTGCTTCATGAAATGATAGGGAGCAATTGGTGGATTAGTGGGATTTGGGAAGATTGGAGGACTGATTGGAGGACTGATCGGAGAACTGATTAGAGTGAAGGAAAACAAAGGCTAAATCGTAAACTCATCGTAGTCATATATATATCCTCACACAACATGTTCGAGGAAACGTCCTTTTTCTATATCAATGGAACATGTTCCACTTGCACAGTGGCGGCAGAGGTTTATAGCTGTTCCTCCTCCTTTTTTTCCGGACTCAGCGTCGAGAAACTTATGTACAGTGCTTTGCGTACAGTGCTTTGCGAAAAGGTTTGCTTGTATGGATTTTTTACCAAGTGTTTATTGCTGTTTATTTGTCCAATACATTTTTGGGCCGAGGCTCGAGAGGGCTCTCTTCGAGGACCCACCGGGGCCGTCGGGCTTCGAAAAGCTATTGCTGAATTCCTTTTTGGGGCAAAATATATTGGACAAATAAATAAAGACAAACAGATGGGAAAAAGCAAGCAAAGAATTAAATCATTTGTCTCAAGAGGGTTTCTCTATTGCCAGTGGTCTCGAGTACGAAGTATGAGATACTCTCAGTCCCTTCGGATCACCCAAAAGCCCTGTATCACCTCCAAAAGGCCAAATGGAGCGATACTTCGTCAGATAAACGACTTAGTGCTACATGAACCGCTCAGGAACAAGCTTCAAAATCTTCTATCGATCTCACATCCTCCGGCTAAACCTACCTGAAATACCCTCTTCTGAGGAACCATCTCGACCACTTATCCAGAACCAAATGTGACAACATACTCGATGACACAGAGAAAGTAGATGCGAACACTCAGAAAGCTGTTCGACAGAAATTAAAAACAATTGTCAGCAAGTTGGAGGTAATATGCATCTTTTCGACTCCGTTGATGACCTGTAGTTAAAGTACAACGAAGAGTTGATGAATTATAAGGCAGCCCTTGCGCATGCTCTTCCTTAAGGTTCTCGAAGTCCTCAGCGTCCTGTCCCAAGTGAAATGGATGGGGGTATGAATCTGAAAGGTTCGTCTTTTCAATCCATCTGCCGTAGCTGTATTACGCTGATGCGCTGTTCTGTACATCGCTTTCGGTAATTTGGATCTAGGCGGAATGACCTGGAATGACTAGCATATTAGAACGCCATCTAAGATTCCACACAGCATTTGCGCCAGGTACTACTCCACACACATACTACGAATCCTCTCGAATCCTTGGCCCAACAGGCGCGGGTTTTCCGACTACTTGTTTCAGGTCGACTCGGAAATCTACATAGCAACGGTTGAGTGAATTTGATATTCCATTTTGTTATCACCTCTAATATATGTAGACTTCGAACAGCGTTATATACATACAGTGACCTGTAGTACATAGACGTTAAGTAATAGACATTTGAGTTTTCGACCTAATGGAGTTGTTGAATTGCCCGAAGTGACATGTGGAGACAGTAATAGTGAACCGCCAACGGTGTGCGCAGACGATTTTTTAATGCCCACTCCTTGGAGTCTGTTCTGTACCGGACGGTATAATTTCGCGTTCCGCCGGTGCGTTCTGCGTTCCGACGGATTTGCGTTCAAGTTCGTTGCGTTCAAATAAGTGCGTTCGCGTTCAATATAGCTGCGTTCACGAGGAATATCTATCATATACACTAAACTATTCCCAAATATTTAATCTATTTTTCAGGAAAGTACATCTAAGTTACTGCAGTCAAATTTGAGCTCAAAATAATGCCCAGCTCAAAAACATGATCCTGACATTAATTCTCTACTAAATCATTCGAAAATTAGTGCAGTATCG
>MU795609.1:0-15775 GCA_027886305.1 Lentinula aff. lateritia
ATAGGTTTACTATCAATGAGAAAGACTGGTAGAGTCCGTGGTAAACAGCCAAACAGCATCCACTTGGTTTTCTTAATACTGATAACCATGGAGTTCCGTCGGCACCACAAGAAGAATGCGTTGAGTTTAAGTTGAAGGCCCTCAGGGGACATGGACCAGATAGCAACATCGTCTGCCTGCTCCACATGTGAAACCGGTCGGCCATTAAGGAGTACATTGTCCTTGTGTATAGGGATGTCAAGGTCAGAGAAATAGATGTTCCACAACATTGGGGAGAGGGTGTCGCCTGTCAGGACTCCAACAAGGCTTTGGAATGCTGATGATACCTGGTCCCCATGCCGCACCACATAGGTCATACGAGCATACAGCATCCGGAGCCAGTCGAACAGAGGCCCAGACATACCTAAGCTGAACAGTTTCCTCCATAGCGTTGGGATGTCGGTAGATGGGAAGGCATTCTTCAAGTCAATAAATGCCACATATAGGGACTTTGCCTGTGTGTGCGCTTCTTCAATAGCACATTGCAGAATAAAGGAGTTGTTGTGGGTACGGTACCCCTCCCGAAAACCATTCTGTGACCTTGGAAGCACATCCATTTCCTCAGCCCACTCACGTACTCGGTGGTCGATGATTAAGGTTAGCATCTTCAGCAGACAAGACTCCAAGCCAATAATTCGGTAGCTGTCAGGCTCAGTTGCATTCAGGCCAACTTTCAGTATCCCCACCAGCACAGTTGTGAACCACTGCTGTGGCACATCAATATTGAAGACGCATTGGTTGAACAGGGCAGCAAGAGTAGTATTGGGGATCTTTTCAATTTGTTGGTATGATATAGTATCAACACCCCGTGCACTCTTCGTACTACGGTGCCTAAGTTTCTTCTTGCACTGGGCAACATCCCCTTCCGAAATAGGTCTCGAGAAGAACTGACCATTTGTATGGTCAAAAGTGGTTTGTGGAATGGAATCAGAGAGTGCAATATTCAGCTGGCGGATGTTGTTGTCAAAGTGTTGGGGGGGTCAGGAAGGGGGTTCAGTCGTGCTTTAAACATGTCGTGAAGTTGGGAAGCAGTGACACGTACAGGTCGTTTCTTTGCATCAGTCCACTCCCTCATGTAGCCCCAGAAGGAATGAGCACTATTGCATGAAATTAACCTGGACATGTTTGCACGTTGGTGTTCACGCTCACGATCTCTACCCCTATGGGACTCCCTAACGGGGGCATCATCCTCCTCTTGATCCGGGTCATGGGGGGCCCCAATTGACTTGGCCTTCACTGGCACATGCTCAGGTAAGTTAGTGGACACTTTTCTTGTACGGGACCTTTCCACACTAGGATAACCCAGGGTGGGCTGAGCGAGAGGTTGCTCTGCCGGTAATACCCAAGTAGAGGCTCCTGTATCCTTTGCGGTATTTGAGGCTAACTGAAGAGCTTTACAGAAATGACCATTCAGTTTGTCGGTTGCCTTGCGGAATTCAACAGGAGCAATGCGACTGCATAGGAGGGAGACGGCAACCTTTATGACATCACTATGAGCACAATCCCAGGCATGTTCCGCGTTATCCGCAGCCCAGAAGCAGAAAGAGCGGATGAGATACTCTGAGGAAGTATAGCGGATGGAGTGTGGCCTGGGTGAGTGAACTTCCATTTCCGTTGCATACCATAATTGTTCTTAATAAAAGTCAAGCGTCAATTCTTGCTGGTTGCATGCGGTGTCTTTGCGGCTTCGTCAGTGCTTATTTATCGTTCAGTTAAATTTTTCGTCGTCGATCTCTTCCCACAGTATATTCTCCTTTTTCCCTCCAGCATTCACCCTCCGACGATACCAACGCACCGCCCTCGCCACAACATGTGCGGAACTTGGTGTTATATACTGTGCAGTCCTCTCGTTGCCATATTCGAGTATAGGCTTAGGAGGCGGCAACACAAACGACCCGAACAGTGATGATCTGGGGAAACAGATGCTTGATAACAGCGAGGAGACTCATGCAATCGTGGCAAGGTTGATAGCTATTCGAGGTAAGCTGGAAAGATTGAAAACGGGTAAGGTGAACGTCAAACACGAGGTCAGTCATGTTCAGGTTTTTTCTCTTCGCTCTGTTCATCTGTTTTCTAGATTTCCTTGAGAGGAAAATGGCCCGAAAAGCGATATCATACACTGTTCAATTTGCAGATATATGTACGCTCAGCGATAGAGATTTTATGAAGGTGTGACGACCGGCAAATCTCGTACTCGCTCTCTCATCCTCCTTCTGTCATTGAACACCTTGACCCTGCATGGACCCCGCGCTCTGCTCAGCCGGACAAGGTTCACAGACCTGAATCTCCAAGGAGATGTGTTGGCAGTTTTTAGTTCGTCCAATCCTCCTATGTCTGTTTCCACTGTATGCTAATCTAGACTTACGAATTTCCTGGTCTTTTCTTATTAGGTATGATATCCACCTCCCTTCGTACGTGCTTACCTCTCTCTCAAATCACCCCATGCCCGCTCGTCGACAGGTTCATGCTCCAGCTGGATAGGCTTATGGTTGCTGCGAAAGAGATTGTGGGGGAACAATATCATATACAAGGCATTGGCCCTGGTGGATTCGGATTGGGCGCAAGTGTACCATTGGGAAGTAGGACGAGTGCAAGGATGTAAACCAACACAATGTAAGTACGATACAGTACTCGGTAATTGTCATTTGTTTTGTTTCATCACTGACTGTACACCTTTGTCCCAGACTGTGTAGCTGCCTGTCGCCTTCTATCAAAATGCCAAATGATAATCCAAAAGATGTCTGGGTCTTATATATCCATTCGTATAGGGCTATTATATGCCAAGTATGGTCTGAGTATGATACTCAGAAGGCTATGAATACATGTCTGATAACGGATGATTTGTGATTCATTCGGGTGCGAGAAACTACGAATTCCAACGAGGTATAGTACTCTCAATCGAAGGCGAAATCAAGCACATTATGGGGCCTAAGCCTGAATATTTTACATTGAACGGAGGCTCAGTGGGTGAGTGGAAAATTCCCTCTCAAATCAAAATCAAATAACAAGACATAATAGTATTCATCAATGGCGAACTTGTCTCGGTGACTTGACATACGTGTTTCGTAGTCATGAAACTAGACTCTTCCTGCGACTGCAGTACTTACTGCTCTAGTATCCCTTGACTAAGTTAACCTCCTGCCGTTCGTACAAACGTATAAAAGGCTTCCGATGTTCGATTTCCTACTCCACCATTTGCCTGGTGCAAAGACATTATCCCTGACATCTGAGCTGGTCTCTGACTTCCTATCCTCCTCTACTTACTACAACAAACCCCCCGATGTCTCCTTCCTCCACAACTTTCAAACTCCAGACTGTTGCAGCTGTCATACTTATCCTTTCATCGCCGTTCTTTGGGGTGAATGCCGTTTCAATTGACGTATCTTCTACGTCGACAACTTCAGGCTCAACGTCGTGACACAGTCATGTGGACTCGAGCACGACGAATTCAACCTCGTCATCACGGCACGGTCCTATGGTCACACCTGGGAACACGAAGCGGGCTGATTTTCTCTTAGGATATACTTATGGCAATACGGTGAGCTACCTTCAACATCTCAATGGAAGTTGCATTTCTCGCTCATGATGTATTTTATAGGATGTCGGCACAGATTATAACGCAGCCACTCAATTCACCGCTGTTCATGGCTTCAAAGAGGGTCCTTTAGGAATTGCCGGCAAATACCTTAGTCCAAGACCTTCGGAGTCTCATGAATTGGAATCTGAAATTCGGTCATACGATGGAGGTATATGCCTCTTCTTCCTCAACGCAGGTTCAAACGCTGACGATTCATCTCAATCGACGCATTTGCGAAGAAGGGATTAGTCACGAAATATGGACCTGTAAGTGGACGTTCCAATTCATGACGATTCGTTGTTCCTATGTATGGCAGTCATTAAACTTGGTGATTTAGATATTCGTCGAAGCCAACGCTGTCAACGATCAACATGAGCTTGAGAAACATCTTGTCGACAAGAAGTTCAGTTCCAAATCCTCAGTTATAATTGCCCACACCACAGATGCAGACCGAAAAAGAGCTGATCATGTATATCCCGGGGACCTTCATATCAACATTGGGATATGACCCTGCAGGTCCCGGACCTGCTGTTGAATCACTCGACTTTTATGTGAATCGTCGACCAGTGGAAGTGAGTTGGGATAATTTGTGTCGTTCGACAGACTGATATTAAACTGACTGACTGTGTTTTCTTTTCCTTGTCAAGTGATGGTTTACCAGCCCTACAAAACAATTTCTCAACGGGAGAAACTTCGGCCTCGATTGTGGCTGAACGGGATGACTACTATGAGCACGTTGAAGTACGCGGGACATTAGAAGGTAGTTGTTGTCAGTCAGTAAGAGGATAGCTAATTTGCTTTTGAAGACTAGCATCTTCTTGTGTGATACATGAGTTTTCCATCTTGACGAGCGTTGTGAACACTATAGCCAGTATGATTTTACGATCCTATGGTGTTCTGGAGGTGAAGATCAAAAACAATCACACTAATCCCGGCGATCGGTCACCTCTATCCATTCTTCGTTTCACGAAATCTCTCCTTGAGGTTATTCATCTGAATATTCCAATCCAACTCAGTAGTACGGTGGCAGATCATGCATGATCTCTCCCAATTAGCCTTACTTAGGCTTACTTGAGGTCGAGGGTTTAGCAAAATATTGGATCAGAATCATCACATCCATCTGATTAAATCCAATGCCTAAGTGCTTAAGGCTACTAGTGAGTACACTCGGTGCAGTGCCCCTGAGGGACACTACAAAAGAATGTACCTAGAGAGGGGTCTCCGACTTCCGAGTCCGTTCAGTGCCCCGCCGCGTACACACAGGCAAGCTTTGGCCATCCCATATTCATATACGCCATCCCAGATTACAATACTGTTCAGTACAACCGAGATCACGCTCATGGCGTATTCGGGTCCCTCAGTTGCTTTACTATCAACTGAGGTGAGCTGTAGCATGCGCGGAGGATCGTCTATGCACTGACCACTCTATAGATTAAAATTACGCTAACAGGTACCTATATTGATGATTATTTGCTTTACTATCAACTGAGATTAAACTTACGCCAACACACTGTCAGGCAGGGCATGACATGCTTGGTTTCAATAAGAAGTTATTTTCCATGATAATGATGCCTCCCTTAGCATACTACACTACAGTACCATTTACATCATGTCTGCCTAAAAGGCCTTTCTAACCTAGGTCATACAGCACCATCAAAGCTCACATTAGTATTCATATATATCCAAAGAAATGGCCAAGTTCACACCATGCAGTTGCCCACAAACTCCTTGTATCTAGATGGATCACTATTTTTCAGAGTCAAATAAGAAGCACATAAGACAAAATACTTCATGTTTTTTCTCAAAACAAAGGACCAATGGTATGGAGAGAAATAAATAACAAAGGAATAAAGAACCATATTTATATCACAACTTCTGCAACCTTTATTTTTGAATTCAGAAATTTAGCAGCTCAGGTGTGGGTGTGTTTTTACAACTCAGGGCTTTAAACCCCATTGGGAATCAGGTCAGATCTATGCAATCTGGATAAGAATTATGTGGATCAATGTCATATTATATTATACAAAACCTACTTGATAGTGGGATCACTGCACCCCGAGTTGAAAGTCAGGACAGCACTTCCTTGCATCTGTGAGAAACATTAAGATATATACTATTATACTAAGAGTTGTGATGAATACTTACTCCGTGAATATCCCCAGCATATTGCACCCTTGTGTGTGATTCAAGTGCATAGCTGCCACTGGGAAGTGTTGTAATCCCTCCACCCAGCTCAGAGCGAAGAGATGTCCTGACAATCAACCTGAAAACGGGGATCAAAATTGCGAAAAAATCTCATCTTTCTGGTGGTAGACCTACATGCTAACCACGGATATGACATAAACTGTCCAAACAGTTGTTATTTGGGAGATCACTGGCATGGGCGCAGAGGGACTTACGTGGACAGCTCGGCACAAGCGGAATCATACTGCAAACATATTTCAAACAGTCTCTAAGAGCACCAAATGAAGGTAACTTACAATATGAATGTGCCGGGGACCGATACAAACTGGTTTATGTCAATAAATTCTGTCTGGCAAATTGTTCAACCTTACAAGAATCATATTGAGTAAGGCCGAAATGCTAAGATACAAAAATGATAATATTATTAACAGTGATATTACTTTGAGTACCTCTGACCTACCTAGTAACAGCGCCACGATTGATAGCATATATGATCATTTTGTTAATAATGCCATTGGTTCTACACAATGATATATGAGCTTCAGTGAATGCACTGCAATTCAATCACCTTTTCAGTCCAGATTTTGATTCCTGAAGAATATAGCATAGGATTCCCTGTTAACTCGCTTTTTAGATCTTCAACCAATTTCATCACAAGTACAATCTCACAGTTATGAGGATATCACATAATGCTGTTATTCCGCTTTGGATAGATGTAATCCTCTGGGTATAGGGGGCATCAGAATTGTCAATGCAACACATGAGAACTTACAACTGTAGAGTGCAGCAAACTGAAACGACCTATACCAAAACTGATTTGACATGCAAATTGCAATGTGTTAAGTTAATTCATAGTAATTGGGCTTAAGTCTGATGATGATTGACTGACACCAAAATGGTTTGTGCTGCAGCAAATAAGGGAATAAGTGCCAAGTGTGCATCAACCTAGAGATGATGACAAACCAATTCCCGCTCCTTTTCAAAGTTTTAAAACCATCATCCATAATGTTGTTATGGCATTAATTGACTTACCAATCTGAGTTACTGCAAGTAAGATCTAAGACATGAATCAGATTACAATCTTAGAATTTATATAAATGCTCACAATGGGTGCACACCATAAGAGACTGTTCCTTTTCGAGACTATATCAAACAGTAAGTGTGATGATTTTCTCCAGTTAAAAGTCAATTTACATACTTGACCAAATCCGGCTTGCAAAAAAGCTGTAATATGTAAGTTTTGCTGATCTTCAGTGTTGAAAAGAATCCACCATTGTGCAATAAATGCAGTCAAATACTGAACAGCAACTGATGAGATATGGTGGTGTTTGATGTGACTAGCTCTCTCACAATAAATAGAAGTTGGGACTATTTAAGAATTAGTGTGAACTCATGATGTTATAGTTCCAATGACTCACAGGCGCAGTGCTAGTATATTTTTGTTGTGAGATGAAAATGCATATATTCACAATCAATATACTTACAAAACAATAAAGTCCAAAGATGCAGGAGCATTGAAACGTGTGACAAAATCAATATACATTTGGTGACTTATGAAGGTGAATTGCAGTGTTCCCAATGATCTTGATGGGAAGTTGCATGAATATTAATTAACTATGTTTGAGGTGATGCTTAACATACCCAAGGGCGACAATGGTACCCTTAATGAGCTTTGAGTCTTTACCACTATGCAAATAGAAGTATTGTCCAACAAGAACCTGGATTTGCTGTTAGAAGATTCTTCAGTAAAGTATAATTACTTACCATTGCAACTCCATAAAGCCTAGGAACATCATTTCCACTAGGTGACTTTGTACATAATTTTTAGTTGTAAATTCGAAACTCACACAGCATCAAGCATATATGCAATCAGTTGACATCCCCAAGTTTCAGTGGAAAGGGAAGTGCTGGGAGATGACATCCTATAAATAATTTGCTGGTGGAAAGGCCTGAACGGTAGGACAGCGGGAGTTTTCTAACGGCCTACATGCTTTTATAGGTCCTTAGGCTGAGAATGTGAGTAATCATCCTGATCCATAGCTCATGATGGCCATCTGATGATCAAAATACAGCTCATGAATGTGTAGCAAAACCCGCCATGCAAATTAGTAGATCAGACAGCATAAATGCCCAGTTCAAATGAAGTTAAGGCTTGGGCTTGTCTTGAACATCAGCTTTTCAATTGGGTGGTAAGCCAAATCGCAAGTCAAACATTATAGACCTAAGGTTGCATCACAGGGAAAGATACCTTGATCAGGTAATATCACTGAAAAATTCTAAATATATTGCACAGATGCTTTCTATCAACAAAATCATGTTCTATCTCGGTCGGATTAATGGCCTGCACATGGGGATATGTCACATCGGCCCACTCGTTGATCAGAAGAACCCTTTCGCACAATAAGTTGCACATGGAGATCCTCCAAGCCTTGGATTGATATGTAGCATACATTGACAGTGCGTACAAATGCCTGTTTCTTGATGAGATATTAGATGATCACATCTGTCAATGTCAACCGATTGCTTGATTACTAGGATTGCTAATTCACAGGATGATCGTTTTGCTGGCAAAACGGGACCTTAGGTAGTATGAGGAGTGCTACACTTGTAAGTAAATGATATTAACATTTCAAGCGTGAAAAATGAGTGTGGGCCAATACCAGTATTCAGCAGTCATGTATACATTCCATGCAGACAAAGTGACCCACAACTACATGTCACCGTTTATGACATATCAGCTAATCCCATCTGCCAACGTCAATGATTCTCCGAAGTTTAGAAAATGATCCAATGAAGTGAAACAGGTTCTGAGCTAGGCTGCCAAGCAGTACCTCTGACCGTTGTAGTTACAGCATTTACTGTAGTGCTTCGAGACCGGCTGTTCCGCGTTCGGGACCACACCTTACGGTGGCGCCGTGTATCTATCTATCTATCTATCTATCTGTTTGCAGTTTTTAGGAGATCCGCGGACTATCTATCTTGTTGGGAGTGAATAAGATGATGCTGCGGTACAAATTAGCTCCGCCCAAATGATGTGTAGTCATCAAAATATTACAAACGGAGCCAATTATGATCAGAATGTGACAAACACTGCAGTCACTGGCTGTTTATTGGCATCGTCTGCATTAAGTGTTGATTGTAGATTAGTTTATCTGATGGGACACTTTCAAGTAAGTGATACTGTGATATCATTCCAAAACAATTCTCGCTATCTTGAGAAGAGAAAGGACATCAGCCTATGCAAACAGACTGACGGTGTGTTTCCGTGTATCTTGTGTCCATTTTGGTGGCTGCTTTACACTTCGGAAATAGCTCATCAGGAACCATACATCATGTATTAATATGATGAATGCAACTACGATTTCACCCAGGACGAAAATCTGTTGATCACATACAGGCCAGAATAAAGGGAATTCCTGAGCACTGCCAAGGCAAAGGGTGTTCAATATTGAGGATTTGAAGGTGCTTGGAGGACCCAAATGATTTATGAAATAGATAAGAAAAAGGAATGACATGTTCAATTGTTGGTTTCCTAATGTGCTGTTGACACTCCGGGAAGAGAAAACATTCTGCTCAAGAGAGTGGTGTCAAGAATGGTGATAGTTCAGGAGGTCACCAAATCATTATCCGAATTTTCTGATATCAATTGCACTAATTCACACTATGGCATCAATGATGAGTTCCATTACATTCATATTTCAAGATCCGATGAGTGTCACTTGGGTGAGATGTGTTGTCAGAATGTGAACCGAGAACACATTTCTCCCCGACTTCAGCACCTCATATGCCAGCATATGCCCAGTAAATGAAGGTAATAGCCTTTGTCAAAGGGGGTGTGGCAAAGGCTGTTGTCATGAAGATCCGCTATCGGCCTCTAGCGCAATAAAAGCTGGATAATTCCAGTCAACTTCATGTAATTCAGATCATTCAGAATAGTATCCCCGTACATCCGAGTAGCCGGAGGACCGCCTCCCGTACATACATCATACATTTGTGCGCCTCCCGTATTTCCTACGGTGTCCAAATCGGTACTTGTGCGCGCTTCCCGCCTACCACTCATTACATGATACATCAGCTGCACTTTTAAGCCCTTGCTCTTCAATACTTAGATGATATTTGTTGCAGTAATAAGCAATTCGTACTAAGAGAGCAATATATATAATACTTTGAGATGACAGTTACAAGATTGTGATAAATATGACCCAGGGATCCCAACATATCTAGGTGCTGCTCACCACATCCTCATCCTCTTCGACATCTTCGCCTTCACCTCCCCTGTTCCTGGCAAGGCTCTGCTCTCCTTCCGCATTTTGGATCAGTTGGTCCTGGTCTTCATCATCATCATCGATGAATTCCCGGCTACGTGGTAGAGGGGGGAGCTGTTTTGAGATCCGCATTCGCTTTGCATTTGGGGCAGTTGTTTTTGTTCGTGACCCAGCAGAAATTCCTGAAGCTTTTTGAGATGGGGCTTTGCGGCGTCGATGCTTCTGTACTGGCTTATTTGTTTCGTTATTGTCGTCGTCATCATCGTCGTTATTGGTGCGCTTCCGCGGGCCACGTTTCGTTCCCTTATCACTCCTTTCAACCCGTTCCTTTCCTACTTCCTTTCCCTGAGCGATTTGTGTCTCTATCCATTTGGCATGGTTGCGGATTTCTTCAGCTGACATTCGAGATCATCGACATGTTCCAGCTTCAAGGGCAGCATGTAGGTCCTGAAGAACTGACCGGTCGCTGATATCGAAGGGTTTGACAGGCTCGGGAAGTGCAGGAGGAAGACCAATAAGCTGTACATGATACTTGGCAACGATATTGGTATGGTAGTTGTTGTAGTTCATTGCCACTGTTTTGCTATTGAGTACATAGCCTGTCGGAAATCAGACGTGTTGAAAATATGGTCAAGGATTAAACTTACAGAAAGCCGATGTGACCATAGCAGAACATTGTGATTGAAGCTCTGCCCAAGTAGAAGGTTTTTCTGTAATCATTTGTTAGTGGAATCTCCTTCCCGAAAAAGGACCTATTAAACCTATGATTGTGTTTAGAGTTTGCCCAAAGCTCTAAAAGTCCCAAAAGATCCCACATCGTCATATTGAGGTGCTGTCGAACAAATTTCGCAGTGTCAGGGCCAGCAACAAACCAGAGAGGTAGCCCTCGGTCTTCACGAGCACCTGGAGTAAGCATTCCAAAGCCAATGGCGCCTGTGCAAACATGGAGGCCATCAAACTTAGGAAGTGGATGAGATTTAAGCAGAGTGAGGGAGAAGAGAGTTGAAATGAAACGTACCTCAGTCTTCACCAAACCAGAGGTAGCGGCAAAGTCTCATCCAGCAGAGGCATTAGTAGGCCTGATCCCCCGGGTTGATAAAAGTCGTTTCACATCAACTTCTTTTTGTGCCTCCTGTACCTGTTCATCGGAGAGTGCCAAGAGCTCTGCATCCTCATCCACCAGTTTACGGAGGGCAGGGGCCTTCAATTTACTTCCTACTGGCAAAGCTAGAGTATTATGAGCAACCGTAGATTGAATGAAGCAAGATTAGTACACATACTCGAATTCACCTCCTTACTCTCAATGTGGATGAGGGCTTGCATCCTTCCTGTAGCCTTCTGCCGGCTAAGATGGGAGGTAGTTGATATAAGTTCTTTGACATATGCAGGTGTCCGATGGTGCTTATGTGCAAGTGAAGCCGTCATCTCCTCAAATGTTGTCATGAGCTTTATGACATCTTGCTTCAGAAGCAAATCCAGCTTCTGCTTTTCCACTTTTGCCTCATGCATTGTGCGGGACTGAACTGCATCAAGATGACGGGTTGCACGAGCATGAATGCTCTGCGTGGGTAGGAGCGGGTTACGTTCAGCATGGGTTGTAGGCTGACAGGAGAAGAGAAGTGGATTAGCAGCAGCACAATTAAGGGTGGCAGAAGGGTCATTGAATGAGGTCAATGGAGAGGAATTCAATGGCGCAGGAAGCGGGGTAGGGGGTGGGTTCATTGACACAAGATGCGGGGTAGAGGACAAGCTCATTGATGTAAGAAGTGGGGTAGGAGGTGTGATGAATGATGAAGGAGACAAAGCATTGGTCGGCTTTGACAACAAATGGGGGGAGCCATTGGGTGAGTTTGGCAAGGAAGGATATAAATTTACGGACTGCAATGACAAAGGAAGTGGGCTATGAGTCAAGTTTGGAGATGCAGGGGTCAGACTATCTTGAAACGGAGGAGACATTGACAAACCCTCATTAGGAAGAAAGAGAGAATTTGTCAGTTGAGCTGAGGATGGGACAAAACTATTGGCCACTTCTCCACTGGCTGCAAGGTTGGAGCTGGCACCCACTCTAAGTGCAGATGGGCCATCTAGGCCAGGGAGGGTGTGGTCAAAGTCAAGGTTCATCAGAGCCTCAGAGAACCCAGAGCTCTGAATGAGTGCATTGAAAGCCAAGTCATCGGCATTAAGGTTGTTGAGCCCCTCAAAAGAGGGAAGCTCATGAAAATCTTGATCTGTGAAACAATGAGAGTCAAATGGTGAGCTTCCAGAGTATGAGGACATAACAACTGCAGAAAAATGAGAATTTATTCCATATTTCATACTGAACAAATGCACCTCTGTCAATGAATAACGTGAGTACACCCTGGATGCACCATCTGTTCCAATGGCTCTGACCTGCACCAATGGGTGCTGCTGTACACATCTTGATAGATAGTGCTGGTCAAGTGTTGACTTATTGTCAGCTTTTGCATGCCGCTCATGTTTGACGGATCACAGTCCGGTTTAGTTTATCATACTGTTAAGTAGGTTAAATCTCAGTTGGAAGTAATACAACTCTATTCGGCACCTGTTAAGTAGGTTAAATCTACTCTAGTCAGTATGTAGTGTATACACATAGTTTACTCGGGCTCACCTCAGTTGGAAGTAATACAACTGAGGTGTTCGGACTCGTCGCGACATGTGATCTAGTACATACTGTATAGTTTAAGGTAATAACACTGGTATGGATTGGGTAGTGTCAAAGCTGGTACCGGGTGTAGTACATACGGAGTATTCCCTAACACATACCATCAATCAACAGGATCACTTATTTCTTCCCTTCCCCTCTCTTCTCTCCTCCATGACTGGTATGTTCTGTCAAATCCTTCTTAACTCAAGAAATAATTTCCCCCAGAGATTAAAGAGGCAAAACCTGGTTCAAGTCCTACCAAAGGGACCCCAGAAGGTCAAAATAACTTTCAAAGGTCAATTATTCGATGAATTCATGATATAAACAGGTCGGAGGCTATGGGACCTGGCGATTCAGAAGGCCCTTGAAGGTATGTTCATTGAAAATTTCATTGATAGATGCATCTCTCATATTTATTATAGAAGTGCAGAGTCAGAAGGACTCAAAGAAAACAAATCTAGTATGGATATCAGACGAGATGACAGTGAGCTTCATTTGTTTGACACTATATCTGCTGACTCTGGTCAGAGAAGATTTTGGCCTTAACAAGCTCAAACATGAGTTTTGTCAAGTCCATGCCTCGGCGCCCCGCTCCGCCGCTCGGTATTCCGAGATCTGTCCTTTATTGTAATCTTTTCTTTATTGTTCTTTCTCACTACACATACCCATTCATTCTAGTCTCTCCTTATTGTCTTATTCTCTACCCTGTAGGTACTACATGTATAACTCCTAGTAGCTAGTCTGGTGCTTTGCTCCGTTATGCCGATTCATAGGTATGAATACTGCCTGTACCATACTGTAGTTCCTCAGTTTAATTATCAACTTAGATTGCTCCCTTCAACTCAGACCACTTGTATCGCCCTTGATACTCTCTGTTTCTACCTTAGGACTTCGACATTCTTTGGTTTGCTCCTCGTCATCGGCATTACCGCCGTGTCGGCTTGGCTGCTTCTGGTTCTATCCTTCTCTACTCTCGATCTCCGGGGACTAGCAGTGTAACGGCGGTGTTGTTAATAACTTCACCACTGTCCCATCACAGCTTCCGCCCTTAGTTACCGATCAGCCCTTGGCACGGCTTACCGGTATACATGATCTTAACAAGTTTTTGGGGTTTGTCTTGAAAAATTGCTTGCTGAAATTATAGTAGTTGAAGGGTCTGATGATTTGGATAATGGTGTTTTACAGAAGCACATAGCCGGTTGCAGACAATGGTGAGTGCCATATCAATTTGGGTTTTTAATTGCTTATGACAACATAGGCCAAACTCATCAGTATCCTACTACGAATCGCCCTTGACTGCATCTTTAGCAGCATTGAAAAGCAGTATCACAATCCCCTCTCCCTCAACCCCGACTTGTCACTCCATTCATTCTGCTAAGATCCCAAATCATGGACCCAAGGCAATCCCTAAGAAGCCACCTTCTCCTCCCGGTCCCTCCCCCCAACTCCCAGACAACGAGGAAAATTCAATGCATATGTGGTCTACTCTGGTAATCGGCCCTATTTTTATGACTCCTGGTATGTCTCAATTCACCTTCTTGGCTCAGCTAATTTTATTTCAATAGGTCACAGGTTGCCGCTCTTCAGGTGAAGAACCCAGAGCTTGTTTCCAAAGGGTTTTCCGACCTTGGAAAGGCTCAAGCGGCTTACAAGGCAGCAAAAACTTCCGGAGTAATTGACGCCTTGCAGAAGGGAGAGGGTCAGAAATTCTGGGTGGTGATAGAAGGCTTCAAGCCAGGTGTATACTTTAGCGGGTGCGTATCCAAGTTGATTGTATTTTTTAAACACAATATATACTTCCTTTATTTGTAGATATGATGCCCTTCGAGATGGTCTCAAGTGGGGTGGTGGCTTTGTGACTCCGTTTGCTGAAGAAATGGAGGCCGATGAGTACTGGAACCGTCAAGTTAATGCGGATAGAATTGTTGATTTGCCTGACCCTGGCTACGTTGATTAGTTGCAGTAAATAGTTTGATAGTCTGTATTTTTTATGAGGGGCTGCATTAAATTTATACCCATTTGCTTCTTTCGGACGAACGAATAGAGAAGAAAGGTTTTTCCTATTTTGACACTTAAGTGCTGAGTACCAAGCACTTAATGGAGTGACTGCCTTCTTCCTGCATTGGTTTTGTCTGATTTCTTGAATTTTGAGACATTGGCTGGGTTTTTCAATATAGAAATGTTTATATTTTCTGCGGGTGAGCTCAAGGTACTTTTCATGATTTTCTAAGCCTTCAAATACAAGGTATATGTGCAGAAATTCGATATGCTTTGGAAGTCCTCTGGAAATAGAACCTGGTCTCAGAGGCCATGAATCTGCTGTTCTCGGATGCTTTTCCCATGCATTTCAGTCTAGTAAGCCTAACAAAAAAATTTCAGGGTGGTCCTAAGCTAAATGCTTGTTTAATAGACAGTACGATTTTGATGATTTGTACCTTGTTTACACTTTGATAACATGAATTCTTCAAACCAGACAAAATGGCTCGGGGATTTAACCACATGGATGTATCACTACAAGATATTTCTCCATTTTATATCAGTAGTATTTTGAGTGTACATACATATGATTGTTGATGTCGGAAACTAGACCAAGGTGGAAGGTAATGGTCTTGAGAAGATGTGTATTTTCATGCAGTACAGTTACGCATATGTATACTCAGTACACAATTTCCTGAACTTCGAAGTTGCATATAACCTCACAAAGGGTATTGCATAGTCTAAAGTACACTAAGCAATAATGCCTGATTTAAGTTCTTCAATGATACTAAACATATCAAGGACCTTCCTCCATTGCTCACACCGCTCTTTCTACATACAACTGTAGCCTTCTGGATCTTCTAACTCAAATGCTTCCTCAGTACGACAACCATACTCTAACCATCAATGAATACCGCCTGCTGTATATTGGGTGAAAGAGACCCGTTTGTCTCCCTTCTGTACCGGAATATTAGAGTGTCGAAATAAAGCAGAGGGTAAGAGGATGGTGGAGCCCGGAGGAAAGTCAAAAATCAGCTTTAAATCCCAAATAATGAGCTGCCCGCCTTT
>MU795611.1:0-15761 GCA_027886305.1 Lentinula aff. lateritia
GAGTGAAGCAGTTCCATGGGGAGTTAAGAGAAAGGAGGGGGGAGGTCCCTCAGAGTCGGTCGGGGTTATGGGAGGTAGGTCAGGGCATGACAATATCATTATTGAGTTGATTGAAAGCCTCTGCAAGCTGCTGAGGCATCGTAGAAAAGGAGTTATAGGCTTGGAGGAAATCATCACCGTATCCACATTTAGCAAGACCAGCTGCAGTTTCGGAGCCAATGCCATTCACTCCCTCGCTATAATCATTTTTCAACAATAGGGAGATCAAAACAAGGCCCGCATGAGAGATTTCCAAATGGGATTCAATTGATTTGGTGTTGTACAGGAGGACAGTTTCAAAATCCTTGAAGTTACGGGGTTTATGATCTCTATAAACAAACAATTCAATGCATACTATTCTGTGCTTTGCCTTTAGAACTCACAGTCGCAGGGGTCTGAAGATGCTGGGAGCTCCAAAGGGGAGGAGATCACTATCCTTCGTGAAAACAGCGTCAATGACGCCCTTTTTGCACATTTCAGCTAGTTCCGCATCAGCTTCACCAGGAGCCTGAACAACTTAGCATAAGATCAATACATCTTCTATTATTTGACTTACAGTGTGAGTATAATAACCAAATGCCTATAGTAGCCGGGTTCCCTGGTGATAACCTGGCGGCCTCGCTTGATTTGGGGACGCTCCTTGCCATCATAAACAAAGATGCCATGGACGCCCACTTGTGATAGATAACATAAGAACTTGAATAGCTGGGAAAGTGGAGAGGTGGTGGCATGCTTTTGATTCACCGCCCTATCAGCAGCACAGAAAGTGTCAAGAAATATGCTACAGTTGATAGTGAATTGAAAGTTCAATGCTCAGGCATAGGATATCTGCGCTCACCTAATGTCTATGCCGATTGACGTAGTGCGCGAATGATAGTGCTCCTTTATAAATCCATTTTCTACCATGAAGTCTCTCAGTTTGATATTCACTGCAGCGCTGTGGATAAGCTGATTAAATATCAGTTAAAGCGTCATTCAGTAATATAGATAAACAAACAGGCCATAGATCTTTGATTCCCATTGCAAAACCGTTGAAGGAATAATTTATTAGTGTATGTAGCGTTGGAGAACAAGATAGAATGTTATAATAGGAGGTGTTGTAAACAGTACCAAATATACTGAAGACTTTGTTTAGCTACCCAATGGGCTGACTGTATCAGAGATGCAATTGTTTATAATCGACCGTTTGCCTAACAAAACTCAAACCACCAGGCACCTAGTGCATCACCAAGAGTGCTTTCCGTTGGTTTCTCTCAGAAGACCGGATAGCTTAGAATGCTGATCTTGCCGCTTGCCGCTTGCTTCATCGCAGAGGTTAGTAATGCAGAGAAAACGCCGAGTGCAGGCCCAATAGTGGCGGAGTAAGATGAGAGTGCCGGCCAATTCCGCCTCTTGACAGTCAATTTCCTGATTCTTTCATAAGTATAGTGTCTGTTCCAATGCAAAGCTCAGTCCTGCACCGAGTCCCTACGCAGAAGCTACAGGGACCTAGTCAGTAAACTCTACGTCGCCTGTGAAGCTTGAAGGGCTCACCTCATAGCTACCAGAAGTTTTTTTTTTTTTTTTTTTTTTTTTTTGTTTTTTTTTTTTTTTTTTTTTTTTTTTTTGGAGCGTTGTTGCTTTCTGGCGAACTTTACAATGTCGTTCCCATCCGGCCGCTGGTTCTGCAGGGTATACACCGAGCTTGTAACTGTCTCCCCGAGGAAATGCTTTCCGCACTGGCGTCTGTAGCGCACTGTGTGAGACTCCGCGTGACGGCTTCTTTCTCCTCTTCTGTCTGTAAAGGTCAACGGTTTCACTAATAAATAACATACTTCCCATAGATCATACTTGCATATCACCCCACCCCCTCGTCAACGCGTATACTCACTAAAACCCCGGTCTTTCCGAAAGATTCGGAAAGCAGTTCTACATTTTCCACCACTTTACCCCATGTCGCTTTAATGATTTTCTGTGATAGTATGCGGCGGGAGAACTTAATTGAGGTGAGCAGACAGTCTGTTCGGAGTCTGTTTTCAATGGTCCATTTCCATCGGTTTTTGATCTGTAGTTTGGATAGTGCAGGTCTATCGTTGATTACTCTTTCATTTCTTAGCTTCCATATGAGGTAGGCTGATTCCGATATCATAATTCGGAACAGTCTCGATTTTCCTTTTTCTCTTTTCTTTTGTCTGTTCCTAAAGTCTGCAAGCCCGCATCCAAGGATCGTGCCAATGTCAAATTTGAGGTCGGGCCAATTCATTCCGTTCTTCGCCCATAGATTTTCGGCAAAGGACCATATTTCTTTTTGGCCGGGGGCCCTACATTCGAGAAGGATATGTTCTAGTGACTCGGATGTTGCATTGCATTCTTTACACATCCCTCGGGTTTCATATTCAGGGATATTGTCCCAGAATTTGCCTATTTTGTATCCATTGTGGATTGCCATCCACAAGAAGGATCAGATCTTTTTTTCAAGGTCGTTATGTCTGATTGATTTCCATATGGCTTCGTCCATTGGGGTATGTCCACAGAGTTGTTGGGCGCTTGCCTTGATTCGTCCTAGACTGCAGTTGGTTGCCGGTCGTTCCAGGGCTTTCCGGTATCCAGCTGTGCTCATCTTTTTTCGTCTAATGAATTTGTATGCTAGTGACTGCGTGATGGTTCGTAGACGTGCGCCGGAAAGTTTGAACTCGCTATCGACATTTAGGTCGATTGCATCTGGTGTTTGTTTTTGTCTGCCCTCATTAGCCAGCTGGTCAGCCCGTTCATTTCCTTCAATGCCTGAGTGTCCTTTTACCCAGTGGAGCGCAGTTGTGGCTTTACGTCGCCGTATACTTGCCACAGTGGCTTGTATTTCCTGGGCATTTTCGATGTTCATGTAGCCTTGGTCTTCCCATTTCTGGAGGTTTGTGGTGAGACCTTGAACATAGGTTTTCGAGTCACTATGTATTGTTAGGTTTATCTCCTCATCCGTGATTTCGACAGCTTCTTTGATTGCGATGATTTCGCCGGTTTGGTTGGATTGCTTTATTTCCTTTGGTAGTTTGATTGCGCAGTCTGAGTACTGGCCATCGGGGAAATAGACTCCGGCGCCAGCTGATGCCTCATCAGTTCCGTTTTCGATGCATGATCCATCTGTATATGCGTCTATTGACTGGATTTCTGTGTTTGTTGTGGTACGTTTTGTGTTTGGTAGATCTGTGTTCTTTTCTCCATCGGTAAATATCCTGAATGCATTGGCCAGGTTTCCATATGTGGTCACCCTCCAGTGCAGGAGGTCCGGTTTCTTTTGGTTCATAATCCTCAGGTCTTTCGGCAATGGGGTTCCACTTTTCCGGAAGGCTCTTGATCAATTCAAGTGCCTTTTCATAGCATTTGTTGGGGTGTTCACAATGGGTTGTGCGGCGTATCTCACGGCATTTAACGCAAGCACAGTTTCTACGGCTTGTGTGTCTACTGGTATGTATATATTTTGCTATCTGCTCCGCATCGCCCACAGTTTTAACTTTGTGGTTCTTCCTGAGGCATTTGCAGATTTCATTGTTTTGTTGCCTTCGCATTTCCTTGGCTTCAATATGTAGCCATATTGGCATTTGTCTAATTATTTCCCTTGAGAATGCCAGGCCTTCTAGTCTCACACCATGCCATTTTGCTACTAGTATCATATCCTGTAAGTCTTTTGGCAGCTTTTTTGTCTCTGTATTCCAGCATTGTAGGAAGGTGTTCATTTTTGAGAACTCATCGACATTTTCATATGATTTTGGTGTGTGATGAGCTATCAGTGCATCTGCAACATAGGCCCATGTTTTGCGGTCAGGGGATAGGTTAAGGTACGTTTGCAACCATGTTATCATGATTGCCTCATTCCGTGCAAGTAAGTCTAAAATTTGCCTGCCTCCATTTTTTATTGGGGCTTCTACTGTTTCTATGTTTACCCTCACGTTGGTTTTTTCATCCCATAAGAATCTCCGGATTCGCTTTGTTAGTCTCTGTTCAATCTCTTTGGGCATCCCCTGTACTTTGGTGAGGTATTGTGTCATGCCTCCAACAATCATTGAGATAATTAAACGGCGGCCTTCCATTGTGGGTTTGCTCCGTTCCCACCTTTGTAGTGATTGGTCAATTTTTTCAATGGCTTTTGTCCAGGGGGTCACTTGGCATATTCCATTCCCAATGAGTGCTCCCAGAGTCCTGATAGCTTCCCCTTCACGGGCGATTTTGATATGGTCTGGGATTTGTGTTCCATCTTCTCCATTTATGAATCGTTTCTGGCGCATGGCCTCGCGGTATTCAGGGGATCCAATTGGAATGATTTCTGTTTTGCTAATATTGAATTTGGCTCCGGAGGCTATGCACCATTCATCGAGGATGGACTGAAGTTCTCCAAAATCATCATCTTTAGATAGGTATACTGTTGTGTCGTCTGCGAAGAAAGTTGCTATCAATCTTTCCATCCTTCCAGGGATGTTGAATCCTTTAAGGTTCGATTTCCTTAGTAGTTCTCCCAGAGGTTCTATAGCAATATCAAAGAGTAAGCATGATAGTGGATCACCCTGTCGCACTCCTCTAGTAACCTTAAAGGGGGTTGAGCTCTCTTGGCCATTTACAAAGACTGATGTGAATGCATCTGTATATAGGGATTTGACTGTTTCAATGAATTCTGTTGGGAGTCCATATCTCTTTAGTGTTTTCCATAGATAGTCGTGCTGTATCTTATCATATGCTTTTTCCTGGTCTAGTGCAATGATTGCACCATCTTGTTCAGTTGTTTCCGCCAGGTTGATTATCAATTTTGAGAGCCATATATGGTTGTATATATGGCGGCCTGATACAAACCCAGCTTGTGCTGGGTTAATAATGGATGGTGCTCCTAGGGCTAGTTTGATTGCAAGTGCTTTGGACATTATTTTGTAGTCTGTGTTCAGTAGGGAGATGGGTCTGTAGTTTGCGATTTGTGTTCGGTCATTCTTCTTATACAGTGGGCACATCCAGCTTTCCGAAAATTTTGTTCCTCTGGTAATGCCATGTATTTCGATATCATTGTATACCTTTGTTAGTGTGTGAATTATATTGAATGCATAGGTTTGGTTTGCTTTTGCGTTCTTATATCATGCATTCATGATCTTCCAGATTTCATAACTTATTCCATCAAGTCCGGGTGCTTTTTGGTTTGCAGATAGTTTTAGTGATTCTTCGATGTCAGCTGTACTTAGCCTAGTCCGGAGGTTTTCCGTATGTTGTTCAGGAAGTCTAGCTGATACCTGATTCAGCACCCCCATTGTTGTTTGTTCCCAAAGTGCCGTATCCACTGTATGATTGTCGGACTGGAGGTTTTCATGGTAGTCTCTCATCATGTTTGCCATCCTTTGTGAATTTAGCTCATATTGGGTTTCTTGTGTTATTTCTGATTCGGTTATATTCCCATCTTCTGGTATTTGTTGATCTCTGGCTAATTCGTTGTTGGGGATTTGTAGACGCAGGATTAGGTCTCTTTTCCTCCTGTCTCTGTTTAGGTTTGACCAATAACGTGAAATTGTTTCGCCATGGACTGTGTAATTGGCCCTTGCTTGTTCTCGAACTGATTTGAGTTTTCGTTTTTCGAGACTCTCGAGTGCCTCTTTTAGGGCCGCAGTGGAGAGGGATCTTTCCTCTTCAGATAGTAGTGGGTCATTGCTCACTGAGTCTATTCGAGCTTCCATACAGGCTATCTCTTTTGTCATTCTCGGGACTACAATCTTAGCTCTTTCACGCCCCAGGTGTATAAAATTTCGTTTAAAGTCAGCCCAGAGTGTCTGATGGTTGTGGTTTGGATTGTAGTCTTCCTCGTCAATTTGGTTCATATGATCTTCAAGGCCTTTCCCTTCTGTTTTAATGAATTCCTTCATTACTTTATCATATATGAGGTGTACAGGAAAAGTCCACCGTCCTTTCCCTGTTATCGGGGCAGCCTCACATGTGAATCTTACAGATATCATGTCATGGTCGGTATTTATTCCTGTATGTTCAATCTTCCATTCAAAGGTTTGTGTCATGTTTTCTGGTGTTGTGTAAATTCGGTCAAGGCGTGAGTGCCTTGTTATTTGGTTGTTGTGCTTTTGTCTATACGTGTATTTCAATGTAGAGGGGTAGGTGCTTCGCCATCCATCTTCAAGCTGTAGTAGGCATTTTAGCTCATCAAAGGCCTCTGTGGTTGAGGTTGGGTCATTTCGGGCTGGTAGTCGGTCTAACGGTTCCTCAACAAAATTTGTGTCACCTAGTACAAAGTCAGGTTTCTTTATTCTTGGATTTCGTTTGAAGAATTCAAGGATTTTAGTCCAGAATGCGGCGTTTATTGTCGCTACCAGAAGTTTGGGCAACCATCAACACCCTTCATAGCTATGGGTTCAAACGCGCTGTGATGGAAATGAGGTGGCCAATGAGGGGAAGCAAATTGCTTTCGAACCTGTGCCATGGTGAAGAAAATAAAGTTTCTGGTGCTGGTGCTGGTGCTGGGGAGCAAGTCATGGATAATGGAGGGGGAGTTCGAAGGCGTGGTGAGGGAAGTTGATTTGAAAAACCTGAGATTGTTGAGGCGGCTCTGGCTGACCAGGAGCTGGAGGAGTGGGACTAGAAACATAGGGATTGGCGTTTGGTGAATGCACAATCTGCCGTCATATCAGTTGAGGAATGGAAAAAAGGTGTAGGTAGACTTACTTGCACATCAAGTTCAACACTGGCTGTAGTATTTTGTGAATACGTGTCCATGTCAATGACCTAATTATTGTTGGGTTTGTCGCAGTGTATCTGTTGAGTGGCGCGAAAATGGTCCTTTATTCTTTTTGAGAGCGGGAGCGGTTTGGCTCAGCGTGGGCATAGTAATGGTGAAGGAAGATGGGGGAGAGGTACAAGCACTGAAATAGTTCTTTGCTATTTTTAAGAGTGGATTCGGCTCGGCACGGACATAGTAGTGGGTGAGGGAGGATGGGGGGAGAGGCACAAGCACCAAAAATATAGCCCATTGCTCTTTTTGAGAGTGGATTTGGCTCAGGGTGAGGCGTAGTAGCAGTGAGGGAAGATGGAGGAGAGGCACAAGTGCCGGAAATGGTCCATTGCTCTTCAGCGCATTTGGCTCAGCGTGGGCGTAGTAACAGTGAAGAAAGATGAGGGGTGCACGTAGTAGTGGTGAAGGAAGATGTGGGAGAGGCACATGTGCCGGGGATGGTTCGTTGCTCTTGAGCGTGTTCGGCTTGACGTGAGCATAGTGATGGTGAGGGAAGATGGGGGAGAGGTACAAGTGTTGAAAATGGTCGTTTGCTCTTTTCGAGGGCAGAGGATTCAGCACCTTGCATGATCCCACTGAATAAAGCAGGAGAGCCAGAATAGCGAGATCCGGGGCTGAACAAACAGCTTCAATAGCCGTCAAAAGAATGCTCCCAGAAGCTCTGGAGCATTGAAGAACTTCGCGGATGAAGCCCATCATGGCAACGGGGTTGGTGGTACCAGGAAGCAAATTGCATTGGGGTGAACTTATGTGGCAAATAAAGACGGAGACGGAGATTGAATGGATGGAGATCGAATTTGACAGTTTCTCTTCAAGGTTGACTGGTGGAGCTGTTGCGGGAGCAGCGGCACAGGAGCTGGTAAGAAACGCTGGAGGGATGTCTTGAGGACACCATATCTCACGTAGAGATTTTGCTACTTGACTTGATGACCTATCAGGCTGGGATAAAGCAATGGAAGAGTCTACGCACCAAACCTGTTCTTGTCGCGAGATTAAGCGTCTCTAGGTGTGCGTCATTTGGATGGCTCCGAATCACATTATGGAGAAAGCGGATATTGGTGAAAAAGTTGCAGAAGAAAATGAGGATTTCCGATTGAAGCTGAGGAAGGAGACAGAGCCAGCAGGGGAAACAGTGCTATAAGGTTCCCACTTGACCCGAGTGTGAAATGCAGGAGCCCGGTGAGCATGAGAGCAAATAGAGTACGTAGGCTATTGGATTAGTTGTAAAGAATCTCGAAATAGGCAACTATAAGTGGAAGAAACGGAGCACACGCTTAAATGGAATCAATCACGACCGCCATCACACATCTCTGTTGATTGTGTCCTCCCCACGTTCACCAACTCACTTCCTCAAATGGGCTCAAATACAAGTAAGTGATTTTTTATATATCTATATTTACTCTTCTTCCACCTCAAATGTCCCAGCCAACAGACACCCAGCCCATCATCTAGGCAAGGCTCTGTGGGTTGAGGATTCATTTGATTGCTTTCTCAACAAAAAATTACCTCTCTTTGGTCTTTGCCATTCACATAACTGAAACACGTTTTTGCTCACAGGAAATGCTGTTCCCACCGCTCGCATAAGATTCCCTTCATTTGACCTATCTTCTGCACTTGAGGCCGATAACAACGCGCACATCACTGCTGAAGATGCTGGAGAACCCTTAGAAGATGGAGAGATAGAATTCGAGGATGAGGAAGCCGACACAGAAGCAGTACCCCCCATTAATTTTCCCAACATTGCTCCCTCGATGTCCCGGAACAACAAGAAGCACGCGAAACTTACAAAACGATTGTGTGCTAAACGTGCTGCTGAAGCTGTGGAACATGTCAAAAATTACGAGGTCAAGCCTTATGTCGTGGAGCTCGCTAAAGGAGCTGAGCTAGTGAAGCTAGAAGATTTTGATGCAGCTACCCTTCTTGTATCCTGTAGTGGATGGAATGCTAACCCTCGGAAGAAGCTATCCCCTGGTCTTCTGAAGGTCTGGAAAAACCTGGATGCTATCAGCTCGCTTTCTGGCCTCAAGCTGCTTAAATGGGACGGAACGTGCGTTTTAGCAATAGTTTCTAGGTTTTTCTGTAGACTTATCCTTTTTTAGGACCTGTGTTGTCCTCATTGACGTTCAAGACCGCATCATTGCCGTTCTCGGTGGCGTTCCCAGTGGGTCAGTAGGATATGAGTGGAAGAGTGTCGAATCTGATGCTGCTAGTGCTATGAAGCAATGCTTCGAGGCCAGTACTTTCACGCAAGCTCAGAAGCACGGCCGGTGTGGAGATTTTGCTTCTAGAACTGTAGGTTATGGCTATGGAAATGGGCGGGTGGAGCCACAGAATTACAAGATCTCCGGTAGAGCCAACCAGAAGGCCATGCGCGAGCTCCTACAGAACAAGTCCATCCGGCGCATATCAGGCTTCACAAATGGTGCCATTTTCCTGTTCCTCAAATCTCCTGTGAACTAACCATCTTTAGTATTGTTCAACAGTTTCTGCCATAAGAACTATGTCAAATACAATACCACACATCACGAGCTTCTCCAAAAGCATCCAGGGCTTCGAAACGCCTTCCCTCACACTCCGTTTGCTGCTGTTACCTTCAACTTGGGACCACAATCGTATTCTCCACCTCACATGGATCCTAACAACAGAGCCTCAGGATGGTGTACGGATACTGCCATGGGTTCTTTTGACCCTGACAAAGGAGGTCACCTAGTTCTTTGGGACTTGGGGCTAGTCATCTGGTTTCCCTTGGGATCCAGCATTCTCTTTCCCTCTGCATTGATCACACATTTAACTATCCCCATCCAACCTCATGAAACTCACTATGCAATGATCCAATACTCCTCTGGTGGGATTTTTCAATGGCGAGATAACGGCTTTCAGTCGGACAAATCTTTTCTTGCTAAGGCCAGTACAGAAGAATGCACAGAATGGGAATCAGCCCGCCTGACTCGCTGGAAGCTTTCCCTGCAAAAGTTTACGCATTGGGGTGATGTTTGTAGGGGTGATTGGAAGGGTTCAATCCGAACCGAGGCTGGGCTGGATGAGTTAAGTGATATCTCGGACCTTGAGGACTTGTCCACTACCTTACGTTCTAGTAAATGCACCTGTCGTCGGTAAACAACTTAGGCTATGAACTAATATTTTCCCTTGAATTTGCCTTGAGTCAGGCCTCGAGGCTTATGAAACAGTATATTAAACCTTGTAGAAATTCCCTGGTTGCTAGCACCCTTACCCTCAAACCTAGGGAACATGCCAGCTTGGTTGGCAACTGCACTTTGTGGACAAAAACAGTGTTACTTTACAGTTTGTTGATAGGGGCTTGATCCATTCCTCCTTTAACCCCAATGACCATCGACGTTTCCACTAATAGCTTGTACACTGGACTGTTCAAGGTCATCAGCGAAGAAAAACACTTGAACCTTGCAGATATCCTGGATGATTTGGAAGAAAGCCATGACCAAGTCGAGGTTGACCTGTTGGGGCTTAGTGATGCAGTTCATGAGGTTTCGAAAGGTGTTTCTGAAAAAACATCACAAGAATATCTACGGTGTGTATTAATTGAACAATAGCTCTATCATAACTGACATTGAATTTAAAGACTGATGAAACAATGCAATATATTCCTCACTGAGCGACAAATGATAACTGAGGGAACCCAATTTTTTTGTGATAGCCCCCATCCTCAAGCAGCAGTATATATAGTGGCATGGATTATGCACTCATAGGCCTTATATTTGCCACTTCTCTCCTCTCTGAAGTAATCTATTGACAGGTGCGATGAAAACCACCTCAACGGTAGCCCCATCGCACCAAGTATGGAACGTTCCACTTATGCACATGCTCAGAAGATGAGAGCAGCTGCGACTTTTGGATTTGGACAAATCCACGGTTTAGGCATGCAGGCATGGCATCAAAGTGAAATGTCTGGAAAGATGCTTGGAAACCCCTCTGTTTCCGAAACTGTTTCCAGCTACATGCTTAGTCTCCGGCGTCGAAAAGTCGGTTTTCATGAGCTCTATTCCTCTAGTTGCTTGACCTTTTCATTCAGACACGCGCAGGAGAAACTGCAACCAGTGCAAGAGCAGTCACATCTGTATGTGCAGTGTCGATTTCATCAATACATGTTAATTAACTACTTTACATAGCAATTGCTCGAATGCTTATATCACTTCAATCGGCGCCAATCCTCTGCTTTCTTTTTCTCATCTCAGAAAGCCCCTAAAGGACGGCTTGGAGCCCATGCCCGTTTTCTGTTGAACCTTGGCTACAATCTAGCCTTTTGTGGCTTACTTCGTGTTGACGAATTGCTCAAGATCCAAATGCAAGACATTTTAGTCTCTCCAAATCCTCAAACTGGACAAACTTACGCTTCGTCTTCCATTCCCAGAATAACCCCTTAGATATCAAGCCATTTGTCTAGTATGAAATGCCAGAAGAATACCAGCATATATGCGTTGTTCGTGCATTTTCGAGATGGGTGCTTCTCTCTGGTTTGGCAGAAGGCTATCTGTTTCGTAAAATCCGTGCTGGTGACCGTCTCGCTGAGGAAAATGAACCAATGGTAAGTACACCATTGCTTGTTCATTGGCTGTTTCTCAAAGACCATTAGACATCTGAACAATTTCTTGAGTTGTTTTGAAACAATCTTCTTGATATCGGCGTGGATTTTGTCCCTTATGGAACTCACTCATTTCGACGTGGCGGATGCCAGTGGTTATCAGTGGAATGTCGCTGGCCTCTGCGTCAAATCTGTGAATGGGGGGGGATGAAGTCAGGAATTTACGCACCTGACAATTGTGAAATATCTCATATCCTGGAACGATAACCCTCACGTTGACTGCGATGAATTTTTTAACATGCATCAGGCACCCACTACTGTCTGTCCTACTTGTAACTGCTCCTGTCATTGTGCTTAACTGTAGCTTGTAATTCATATGTTTTTTTCATTAAGAATGTATTCAAAGTAAACGTAGTAAATCATAGATGCATTATACCAATTGATGATCAAGCTCAGCAAGGTAACGACATGCAATGGCCGATTTATCTGTGAGTACCTTGCCTCGGTTGTTCACAAAGACCTGAGAGAAACGGTCCCCATACTCAGCCTTCGCCCTATCCACAAGCCTCTTGTCCTGTGCACTATGCAATTCCCGTAACCGATCAGTGATAGCCTTCCAGTGGAAATGTTCGCCGTTGGTTGAGGAAAACTCTTGCCAAAAATCCTCAGGGCCACGAGAACGGTAACACTCTGCAACATACTGCACAAACAGGTTAGTAAAAAAATTATTTTATCAAGATAAGACGGAATCACCTTCCACTCTGTCCAGAGCTTCTTCAACCATGACCACACTCTGTTCTTCTTACCACTGAAGACCTTCTGCCAGTACCGAAGCGCAATTGCTGTGCCATTTATCTGTAGAAGATTCTTGGCGCAATCGATAGGATCCCAATTAAGGCTTTCGTCATCCCATACACGGTCAAGACGAATGATGTTGGTGGCAAATGAGATTTGGTGGGGTTCACAAATATCACTATACTTGTACCTGATAATTTGCCTATGGCCGATAGTGAGGCTAAAAGTTGTTTCGTCTCTAGATCCAGGTATTACTAGTCCATTAGTAGGAGTTGCTGTTCTCATGGTCGTACTACTTGAGGCCAACACGCCAGTGGTCATAGACATTGCGGACGGCGGTGAGAGGAAAGGGATGGGATCAGGGGTAACAGGATGAACTTGATAGCCTAGGGAGAAGCTATTAGCTTCGGTGCTCATAACAGGATAAACGTGTTGTCCCAGGGAGAATCTATTAGTTTGGACACTTGAAGTGGCTGTTAAAGACATGCTTAGCATGCAGCTCAGGTAGAATAAAAAAAACTCACCAGATGAAAAAGGAGGAGGAATTGAGGGTTGGGTCAGTTGTGCAAGGACTGCAGCTGGTAACAGTGGCAGCGTCGGAAGGCCAACTACGAGCGTGTTGATTGTAGCAGTCAGGCTAGCAATCTGTTCATTCATTGAATGTATTGACTCTGTCACCATTACTCACAAGTTGTTGAGATCGTAATGCGAGAAGGGAAAGCACAAGAGATTGCGAGCTGAGGATTTTGTGGAGGAGGATGAGGAATTGAGGATTGAGGTCGTTGGAGGCGGAGACGATGAGCCGGTCCAAAGAGCCAGCAGCGAGAGCGGCAGCGCCACCATCGTCGATCGAACTGTAAGGGACGCCGAGGGTGAATAGTGTTAACGGAGGTAAAATATATGAGAGGGACAGGCGAAATGACGGGCAAGCGAGTGGCCAATCCATGGGTGAGAACTAAATCAACAGTAACGTGATTGTAATTGAGACGGACGATGCTGATTCAGCCGAAAAGAGCATCGTCCAAGTCCGATCAAAATTTCCTGGGCCTGTCAACCAGGCGTGACTTTATTGTCTATACTCAGAGAGAAGTCAAAGACGGCAACCCCCAGCCAACTAGACTCGTGGGAACGGGATTCTCGGATAGATCAGCATGGCACTATTGAGGCAAATACTTTCGCGCTACTTTTGTTTCGAAGAATGAAATACATAACAGTCCAATGTAAAGTGCTCAAATATTCTAAATCATAGATGTTATCGAAGTTTACAGGAAAAAGTCAGTAATTTCATCCAAATACTTGAAGCTCTTACATGTAACTACTTAAAGACACTCTAAATTTCCCAAAATTTTCTGTCAAATTTAATCATATACATGAGATACTAGATAGATAGATAGTGTACCCCTGTGGGGCCCTGAAAACCTTGCTTGCCAATTCTAAATCAACTGAATCACTGTAAATATATAACATTATTCAGTAGTACATTACATAGTAGTTTTCAAACAAAGCAACTCTAGCATACACTCCTGAACACTTCCCAGACAGTCATCACTATCCACCTTGTCCAGTTTATGGCTTATGTTAATAAGACCATGGCCCTGCTTTCTACTGCCGACCATGTACCAACTGCAAACACTGTCCCATCCTCTCTCAGTGTTGATGAGCAGTGCATCATACTGCTGACCATCCACCTCTTTTTCCACAACAGCCAACCTAGGGCATAATGGCACTTGTGTCCTGACGGCATATCCAATCACTTCATCATCATCATTCATGAACCACTCGAATTGTCTTTGAACAGGCCTTAACCGCAACACAGATCACAGATCGTCATTTGATAACAGCGCAGGCGATATGTTGACCACAATGGTGGCAGGAGGATAATGTAGCTCAATGATTGCAGATCTAGGAATATTTGCACACTCTCATGGGTTGAGCTTGATGTCAAATATTGTACCCCATACCGGAGTTGAATCAATGATGACCAAGCATGGCATTCCGATGTAAACAGGCATCCAGCCAGGGATTGGGCCGCAATCGGAAATGTTATCTTGCAGATGCTTCAGTGCAGTCATTGTAACAGTTGCACCAACAGAAAAGGAAATGACAAAAAGTGGCTGACATACTGTAGAAGTAACCAAACACCCCTTCGTACAGGGTGTAGTCAAAGATAAACTGACTACCCATAAATGGTCAGCGACATATGTGAAATGGGAAAGACAGGTTCAAAGCAAGAACATGGGAACATTCTTGCACGTGCACTTAATCTTACATAGTTTCAGGGTGACAAAGGAACTAGCAAAGCAAGGTGACACCAATCCCTATGGTTCTTAGAGAGACACCATGGTGGGAACTTCCATTCCAAGCATCCTCCTCGGGACATACTAATTATTACATAATCAGATATTGCACTTGCCGAAGTTCTCCTTGTCGCGTCCCTTGTCACGTCCTCATTGTGTCCTTCTAGGCTTGAAACTCTGTATATGCCCAATGCAGCAGATAGTCATATCAGTGTGAACTTTGGGAAGCACAAACGTACCTCAAAGAATGACCGAGCAAATCATACAGCTGCTGCCAGACTTGTCAGGACCATGAAGTACACCATCTCCCATTCCAACCCAGCCCCCTCTGATGAGGAGCTATCTGATCCTGACAATGATAAGGAAAATGATTTGGTGGATAGGCCAAGATCTTCTGATCCTTTCAAGAAGCAGAAAAAATGCACTAAAACCTTGAAAAGTGAAGTTGATAAATATCACAAAAAGCAAAATATTGGCAGAAAAAGGCGCTCTGAGAGCAATCAAGGGGGAGGGAATGGAGGTTAGAGAATGCTCCGATTGAGAGGAAAAATAACCTGAAAGAGGTGGTAGAGAAGCAATATATAGAAATATAAGAAAAGGATGAGAAGATTAAGAAGCTTGAACAAGAATTCGAGCAACAAAGAATCAGGGAAAAAGACACAGTGGAGAGTGTACAGACTAGGCTGAAGGAGTATCAGCACCAGATCCATGCACTGAAAGCAAAAACTTCACGCATACCAGGTCACCTCACTACTGCTGCAAAGCATATTGCTTGTATGTACAATGATAAAGCTGATTGTCACAAAGCGTCAGTGACGGAGTGACTAAGCAGGGCAGCAGGGCAGCAGTGCCGAGCAATGGGGCAAACAGTGTGGTGGAGCGGCTGAGCAAGCGGTAGAAGTGGAGCAACTGAGTGGAGTATGGACAGACTGGTCCCAAGATAGTGACAGAGTTATATTGGTATTGTAGTCATAAGAACTAGTAAGTAAGGACATACCTGGTCCCAAGATAATAACAGAGAGGTCAAGATAAGGGACCAGGTAGTGGGGAGCTGGCATTATATACACAATCCGATCTGTGAGAAATAACAATGCAATACTGTACAGTTTGAGGGTGAAGAAGGTGGCGCAAGCCAGTAGAAGGAGAAGAGTAACAGTGTCACAAAGTGGAGCAACGGGGCAAGCGGCAGAGCAGAGCAACTGAGCAGGCGGTAGAGGTGGAGCAACTGATCGGAGCATGGACAGACTGGTCCCAAGATAATGACAGAGTTATATTAGTATCGTAGTTGTAAGTACTAGTAGGTAGGCACATACCTGGTCCCAAGATAATG
>MU795612.1:0-15738 GCA_027886305.1 Lentinula aff. lateritia
GGTATGTGTTACTTAGTATTACCTATGACTACGATACTCAATATATCTCTGTCATTATCTTGGGACCAGTCTGTCCACGCTCTGATCAGTCGCTCCGCCTATACCGCTTGCTCCGTTGTTCTGCTCTACCGCTTGCCCCGCTGCTCCGCTTAGTCACCCCGTCTCTGACGCTTTGTGACAAGATCCTCATCTCTTGCCTTTAAATCTTCAGGCTCGTCGCCTTGAAGTCTATCTTACTCAACCTTAGGACCAGTGTTCTTTGGTTCGCTCCTCGTCATCGGCGGTACTGCCGTGTTGGCTTGGCTGCTCCTGGTTCCTCCCTTCTCTACTCTCGATCTCAGGTGACTAGCGGTGTAATGGCGGTGTTGTTAATTTCACCACTGTCCCATCACAGCTTCCGCCCTTAGTTACCGATCGGCCTTTGGCACGGCTTACCGGTATACATGATCTTAACACGTACCATCCACCTTTACAAGACCCCTCACACCACACTGTGTGCCTCGCTAACATTCATACATTAGCTAAACACTTTCGCTGATTCATGACAACTGTACCGCCAGTAACCTCTTCTGTAAATCTCCTAAATCATCCAGCCTTCAACCATACCTTTTACTGTTAATGGCAGGCCCTTCCAAGTTCTGTTGGCTCTGGTTGGAAACTGAGAGGAGGTAGGACCGGCTTCATACACCTCATCCTCTCAATCTGAACCCCTCCACATTCCTGGCGATGCTGCTCTTTTGGTCCCCACACAGACCTCTCATTCCAGATTGCTCTTGGCTGTCATAATCCTTTCTGAAGAAAGAGCTTAGGGTCCATTATCCTTCAAAATGAAAAGTAAATACATAGAGTTAAACCATGATTTCACAAAGTCATCCTTCTCCTCTCCTGTTCCCCACTTGTTTCTCCACACTAAAAAATCATTCCGTTCTGGTAGTGCGATGAAAAACCCTTTTTAACCACAGTTAGCACCATATCAATCAGATAACTAATACAGTTCACCCTTTGCATTGATCTCTCCTCGGTTGCGCAATGGTTTATCCTGATTTGCGCAGGTGTTGTGCAAGCAGGTCATAGACTCCTTCGACCAGTCCATCACAACAACAAACACTGTCCCCACCGCTTTGGACTTGACCAGGGAGTGTTTCTTGCAGGTGTACACTTTTCCAAAAATATCCTCATCACGTCCTGGAAGTAGCATGTATTCGAATCCATCCATATTAATGAGTTTGTCTTGCAGGGTATGATTGTGCAATGGTGGATCCTTGGGATTCTCCACCATCACTGGCTGTCTACACGTCCGCCTGGTAGCCCGTTGCGCTTGTCGGTTCGGTGAGCAGGGAGACAGTCACTGCTCACCGAATGTTGGTGGTGTATTCCCTGTTTCAAGCACATGTAGGAACAAAATGTTGCTGGTCAATTTACCAAAATCACAAGCACCTGTCCGGCTCCACTTTTCCTCCCTCCCTTCAGCATCTGGCGACCCCTTGCGCTTGAGGTTTGATCCTGGCACAACCATTGACATGCACTCACAAAGAACAATGTATACAAGCCGTGTGATCGTTATTGCTTATTTAATACCATGTTCCATCAGCATGATCATGGCACTTCAGGCCTTCATAACTAGCCTAGAGTCCATTTGATTGTGCCACTCAACTTCTCCGTGGGGACTGTGTTTGTCAAGATCCAACCCAAGGACCCTCTTACAGCCTGCTGGCACATTTTCAATTACAAGTCTACTTCGTGTGTGTCCGTTTATTGTTTCCCAAGGGCATACATAAAAATTAGGCAGTGTTACATATGTAGTATGTGAACCCTTTGGGAGATTTATCCCAGGCAAAATCTACCGTGATATCCTTGTTTCCAGAGAGTAATTCATCTCATTGTTCCTCACTTGGCCAGTACCTTTTGAACCCATTCTCTCAGGCAAAATTCTCTTCTTCGATAGCCCTCCTCACCTCTCAGGCAGATTCCTGTGTGACATTCCCCGCAATATCTCTCTGCTGAAGCATCCAACGACGAAAGATTAGTGCCTTTGCTTGAAGCACCAGAAACTCGTGGGCGAAATCAACCACAAAGTTTGACTGGGATTTGTCAGCACTGTGCGTTACCCAGACGTTACCTTCAAGCCAATGTAGCAACCTTTTGATGTACGCATCGCCGACACCGTATGCGCGCGCAATACTACTAGGCATGCCCCCCTCATATGTACGCGTGTCGAGCACTCTCGCCAACTGAACCACATTAGTCACCATCAAAATTGTAATCAGGTCCTCCATCTTCCCCAGTGGGTTCAGATGGTGGCTGTTCTTCTCTGTCCACATTCCAAAACTTAGATAACGAAGCCTAACATCAAGTTGGGGTACATACGGTATCCTCCCGCGTGGAACGTCTTGTCCATTTTCTCCGACCAGAAGATCAATACACAAACCATGACATGCAGGGTATCATGGTAAACTGCGTCTGTTATTCCCCGGTGGGCGATGAAGGCATCAAGAAGACCATAGCAGCTTTCCTTCATTGTCCAAGTGAAAAGGAATTGCGATCCTTTAAGCAGTGAAGGTTCCAGGGTGAACAAAAGGTGCGGTACCAATGGTCCCATAAACCTTTGAAACCCAAAAAAACAGTTAGTCGAAAAGCATACCTCACCCACCAACAGTCACCACTTTCCAGGATCACACTATAGTAATCCCAACCCTCATCTTCTGCTTCCTCAAATCCTACCCTTAAAAACCCCTCCCTGTCGCTACCTATCTTGGGTTGCGCAAAGACCAGGCACCCCAAACCCCGACATAATTGCAACATGGATGCCTTCCCTGCATCCTCTACATGCCACTGTTGGATCACATTAGCCGTAGCTACCCGTCCCCATTCTCCACCACCTAATCCAAGCACAACAAACCTCAAGTTTTCAAGGTTTCTTACAAAGAGAATCGCCTCTTCATCAGTACCCAACCCAAACGACTTTGGATTAGCCATGTGAATGTCGATCCTCGTGCTATCCAAGATCTTGTTTCCACGTTGTGCACTATGCAGAATATCCCTTAGCGAGCCCTTGACGCGTATCTGATCTTCCAGATGCCTGTTGTCATCTGCTTGTATTAACCCCGCTCATGCAAATGGGGACGTCAACGTCGGTAACGTTCGAATTTGCGAATTTTGAGAGGTATAAAAGTCATTTATTTGGCTGTACCACGGCTTGACTGAGGCCTTGTATCGTTCATAGAGATAGCACTCTTGGATCACACTATACAGTGTACAACACAGCCATAGGTACCCCTTACATCCCTCCTCTGATTCAAGCTGATTTAAGCCAACATCCTTCAAGGATCCACCCTCCGCCAGTGCCTGTGATGCAGGTAGTCACTACTGATCATGACCGATTTCCAGATCACTAAACCAAAACGAAAAGTTGAATTAATGGAGGATGAGTTTGTCAAAAGCACTCACAAATGAGGATCAAAGGTCTTTGAATTCCACCGTGATGGGAGCACTATCACTGATCATAAATGTGCAAAGGTCGGGCCACCAAAATCCTTCGAGGAAACCCCCAGGATTCCCGTCAAATTTGAACCTGACTACTCCGTTTATATTCGCCGACGGAGTGCCCTTGAATGTCAGTTCCATCATGTCATGCCCCAGACGTTCTTTAATTTTCTCCGATCCGAATACCTTCCTGATTTCGTTCTCTACTGATATTTTCTTCTCCGAACTTAAGGCGGATATCTGATTGTCGCCACCAACACCCCTTCCATATTCCCTCTCCACCGTGTATGAGAGGGAAATGTGTCGAATAACTGATGACAAAATAACAATAATCATTTCTAATGTCCAATTGAGAATCAGATGACGAGAGAGCACCTTCTCCAGTACGAGGCAGAATTTCCCGACCACCAAACTGAGATGTTTGATCCAAAATGTCCAACTGCCAAAGGAAAAAGTGCCCAAGTCAGCACTGCAATAATTCATTGCGATACAGTCAATTACAGGTCGAGGTGCCGCCCATATGATAGAAGCAAGACCGAAGAGGAGAAAAATAGTTGTTGAGAGATGCATAGTGAAGTTGTGGTGAAATTTGCAACAGGTTTATTGTCATGCCAAAGGTCGTCAAATGGTTGAAGAAGGGGGTTGGTAATCGGGAAGCAACCAACAAGGCCTCGATCTTTGACCAGCAAAGCGAGGGTTTGAGGGGAGGGCTAGGGCTGGCTAGGGAGGGGTGATAAGAGGGTCTGACTTTCTCCAATTTATACAAATCGCTCAGGTCATCAAATGATGAAACTGCTCAAGCAAGCCTTAGGCCCTGAGCAAGGGTTGCCAGTAATTGATTGTTTGCTAGGATGAGAGCCATAGGAGTCATGATGGTTCAAATAAAATCCCTCCCTCCCCAAATTGAGGACCCATTCGAACAAAAGACCGCCGTCGGCAAAAGCCAGTATGAAGTTTGGACAAAACACCCTTATCTATCTATCCCTCAGCTTCGGATGGTCAATATGGGAAATAAACAAAATTTTGAAATTTGCATTCTGCCCGCTTCAGAAATTTTGTGCAAAAATCCCTCAGGGTAAAATTCTGTAAAATTTCATATGACCCGGGGATTATAGGGTACGTACAATCATCCTGAGTAGCGTTTACCACTCGTTCACTGGGCTCATAGGAGCTATTCGCAAATTCATCTCAAGTTTATATCGAAGCGAGGCAAGGAAACAACTGAGTGGAAACTGCCGTCAATTCAAGATTCATATATCGCAAGATTTCCAAGTCTAATTACCCATATTTGGATAGAGAGTCGCTGTAGGCCGACTAGCTCAGCTGGTTAGAGCGTCGTGCTAATATGATTATAGAACGCGAAGGTCTTGGGTTCGATCCCCACGTTGGCCAGTGGATTTTTTCTTACTTCGACGTGGAAGTAATTGTCCTAAGCATTTGCTTACGATGTACCCGAATCATAATCCCGTCGACGATCCCAAAACGCTGGCGAATTTTGTCCCGTTGGATCCCGTTTCTCGTCGTGCGTACGCTCTATCGTGCGAACATCTCCCTCCCGCAATCTTGAATCACTCTTTCCGTGTCTGGATCTACGCAGCGACACTCAGCGGGCTTGAGAAGCTCTCTTCTTCTCGACTGCCTCTGCTATTCACTGCTTGTATCCTCCATGATATCGGTGCTACCCCTGCTTTCTCCAACTTGGACTCGGAGAAGCTTCAGCGTTTCGAAATTGAAGGAGCAGACGCGGCAGCGTCTCTTTTACGAGAAGCCAGAGATTCTTCCATCTCACAAGATGATATCGAAGAAGTTTGGCGCGCTATAGCTCTTCACTCTACTCCCCAAATTCCAGAGCGAATGGGGGGGCTGGTTCGCATCGTTCGACTTGCCGTTTTGAGTGATTTTCAGCGAGGCACTGTTGCTGGGAAGGAAGGGTTACAGGAAGATACCGAGACTCATTTTGGAAGATTGGAAATTGAAAAGGTTCTTGGGGATGCTGTGGTTCAGCAGGCATTGTGCAGTAGAGTGCCAGAGGCCAAAGCCCCGGCCGCAAGTTGGCCTCACGACTTATTGAGGGCTCATCGAGAATATCCTGAATGGGAAGGTGTTAATAAAGGCTTTTAGCTTGTGATGTCACGGTTCTGATCACACAAGTTTGTTTTGTGCGAGTCTGCCTAAGGGAGTCTATGTTGCAGGTGCGTCGTGGAGTTAGGGAACCTAATTTACAAGCATTCATAGAGATTTGCGGTGCTTGGAATCACGGCTAAGTTCTAATGTCCGTAGTCACAAGAGTTAATTCAAGTTTCCATCCAAATGTCCAGTAACACCCTTCTCCAGATCGATTCCGGAATCCGTGCCTTTTCCTGCTCCGACAGCTCCTCTCAATCCAAGCCCAAACAATGGACGACGTGAAGGTTGTTCATCGGGGATGCCTTTGGTTCCAACATGTCGGTCTCGTTCTCTACCTCGTATCACGTCAGCAGCTACGTCGATTGCGGGACGCCGATGACTATGATCTGCCGTTAGTGGAAAGTCCTTGGTCTGTTGCGTGCGTAACTCTTTCACTCGATCCGGAATGATCACCGTATGAGCGTCTGTGCTTCTTCTCCGCGATGTTTCAAGTGTATGTGTATCGTGCGGATAGGGAGTAGTACCTTCCCTATTCTGGATCTGAGCTTCGATATATACCCGAGTCCTTCCACCATTCCCAAAACCATTCGAGCCATAACTTTGCAGTGTGCGCACTATGAGAAGGAAGTACAGCATTCCGAGGAGGAAGACGAGCGTGATAGCGATTCGGGGGCCAAGCGCCGCCCTGTTACTGAGCGGTGCGCGTTCATCAGGATCGGATTCGGCACCAGTTCGCCAGACGAAAGATAAAATCGATACGATGAAGAGAATCATCGACCATGACATCCAGGCTGCCGGCATTGCAAGTAAAATCCAGACATTCCACCAAACCACTGTCTTCGTCTTCTGTGCTTCCTGTGATTGGAAAGGTGAGGTTAGGTATGAATTGTGAATGGATAACAAAGACCATACTTCAGCCCAGATAGAAGCACGATACATACTCCTCATCGTCCCAAAACGTACAATATACATACATCCGTATGAAAGGCTCATGATAGCACAAATTAGAGAAAGCAAAGCAGCGGTTCTCGTGAGGGGGTCAGTCGCAGCGTCTTCGATTTGGAACATGGTCAAGATAGCACTAGAGTTGTGATTGTTAGTCGTGGATATCGTCAAAGAAAAGAACTCCGTACGATAATAATAAAGCAGATACAACATTCAAAGTTTTCCATTCTCTCATCAATGAATCGATGAACGCTTCCCAAGAAAGCTTGAAACGTATAAGCGACGAGGATACCAATGGGAGACTCCATTCTTCTGGTAAAGGTAGCGGAAGGTCGACTACGGAGGCTGCTGCCGCTAAATTTGGAGCAGATGTTGAACGCAGGTCAGCACCGGCGGGAGTGCTTAAAGTATTATTTGGAAGCGGCATCTTCATGTTTGTTCCTGCGTTAGCAGCATCGATATTATAAGCAGTCATAGTTGCGTTTGTTTGACTGTGTTGGAAATGACTACCACCCCTTCCGCAGGCATCGATCATGCGCTTAATATCAGGCTTGCTGACCTCTGCATCTTCAAATATCCGTGCGACACGCGAAAAATACATCGACGGAATACGCAAGAGCAAATGTAGATAAATCAACCGTGGAAGAGTGTCTAGGAAAAAGATACGTATCATGTGAACATCCATGGAGTGGACATGGTTGGATTTATGTACATGGGTCGCGAATGCGTTGTCCTCCCTTCGAGCATGAAGGTCGGCTGAATAATGAGCAGTCTCAGTACGATGAGAGTGACTTTCGGTTTTCATCGGAAATCCTTCTGGGTCACTGGTATGGCTACGCAGTCGTTTCCGGATCCACATCGGGAGATGGAGCCTGGGAATTCCGAGAGGGAGAAGAAACTGGGATTGAAAAGGATCAACAGGAATGAAAGGCTCTTCGTGGTGACTGGTGTGTGTTCGATGATGGATACCTTGAGACCATTGCTGGAGTATTCTAAGAGGTGACGCTGCCCTGGAGCGAGAATGCGATGGAGACCGAGAGCCAGCATTGAAATGACCATCTTGTTTGATGACGTAGTCGCCGGAAACAACATTAGAGGAAGAAGTAGGATCACTGCCTCGGCGAAGCCGATGTAGAACTGGCAACACGATCAGCATACACAGTATAATGGAAATATCAACGATATTGACCTTGTCTAACGCTTTGCATTGTAGGTAACGATGTACGGTCGCTTTCCAACGACGCCCGCCGAGCAGTGTCATGGTCGAGAGAGCCCTCAGACGCGCTGACACGAGGTCGTCTTGCATCTTTGGATGTCCCATTGTCAGCATCTGGAAGCGTGGGGCTGAATCCAGCAAATGACTCCATATTGTTTCCAGACTGGGATATGCTTGGCCAAGATCTGGACGCATCAAGACTATGTCTGAAAATTCGAGGTGACTGGCCATGATTGTTCAATATAGGAGATCGGCCTCCACGATTGTTGAGATTCGGGCTGACTATTGACGGAGGCAATGCAGATAGCTTGTCAGAGTAAGTCAAAGTAGAGGTGGCGTTAGAGTCTAGTATAAAGTGTTACATGTACACAGTAGTGATCGTGCTAATGCAGACTCACCTGGAGAAATGGACGGAGGAGTATTTCCGTCTTCTTGCAAAGAAGGAAAGAGCATAGAAGAAGGCCCGAAGTCTTGTCTGACGCGGTCTACGCTAGTTTCAGCAGTGTCTTCCACATTCCCAGTCACTAAATTCTCTTGAGAAGTCATCGTGATACCGTGTGCTGAGCTTGGTTGGTATTGTGAATGGGAGTTGTTCGCCTGGTAGTACTTATTTACTCGATTGTCCTTCCAAGGCTCGAGATGCCATAAATATCGCAAGGGTAGGAAGAGAGGCCGGAGCTAGAGGAGCAGACAGTACAGTGATTCGTGCTGTATTCAACTGTGCATGAACGTCGTACGTAGAGATTCGAGAAAGAAAGCTGGAAAAGGAACCTTCACGCGTGACGCAACAGCACGTGACACTCTGTGTAATAAAGATCCGGAACCGCGTTTATGAGTACTGGTACTCAGACTGGTACCACTCTCTGACTCTCTTCAAGACTTGCACTTTAGATTTTTGACTCAAAATATTCCAAACTACTCTTCCTACTGCCGCATAATGCCTGCTGTCCGATCTTCAGCTCAACTTATAGAACTAGACAGTGAAGCTCGCGTGATCTACTATCCTGCAAGCCAAGCTGAAAGGGCTACTTTTAGAACGATTAATGGAAAGGTAGGTTGTTATATCTTTATACAGCTCATCCTGGCGTCTTCAATATTATCATAGCGCTTGACTGAGCACCAATGGAATGTATACGACTTTACCAAGTCAATACCGAGCGGACAAGTTTCGACCTACGCTGAGGTATGTCGAGCTGTTGGAGGCTCACCTCGTTCAGGTACGAGCTTGTTCAAATGCTTTCAATCCTCTCCTCAGAATCATTGATAACATTACACAGTTGGAAACGCACTCCGACACAATCCATTTGCGCCATGCGTCCCTTGTCATCGTGTCATAGCCTCCTCGCTCTACATCGGTGGCTTCGTTGGCGAGTGGGGTCCCGATAGCAAGACCAAGACACAATATCATAGGAAAGTGGCGATATTGAAGGAAGAAGGCGTGATATTTACAGAAAAAGGTTTTTTGAAGGAGAAGGAGCGAGTCTGGAAAGAAGGCAAGAACTTATGTTGAGGAGGACATACTGAATGAGTTTAAAATAGTACACAAGCACATATTTTGTGGCAATTGGTGCTTGTCAGATTGATGAAAATATCATACTTCGTGTGTACTTCGTTCTGTTTCTCTGTCAATCACAGATAAGATGTGCAGTATGTACCAATACAGTGTCAACTGGGTTCTAACTTGGTTGGCAGGAAGGATTGATCCAAGTTTTTCTAAGGTCCCGTTGAAGGGTATCCGCCCAGGAGGGAGGGAGAATTCTGTAAGTGCAGGGCGTGCATGCTTGATTTTACCGACACACGTTCAGCTAGAAAAATCAACTACAATCGCGCCTCGACACTGTTCACCTCAAGACGTCGCGTTCACCAAAGTCGACTTGGACTCCCCTCTCCATAAGGCACTGGAAAGTAGCATCAACAAGTCCATCCAGCTGCCATTTGTAACACATACGTTCGTGTGAGGCCTGGGCGTCTGATCAGTCTCTACACCCCTCGTGCATAAATATACCCAAGAACATGCAGTCTTGACACCGTGACCCGTTCAACTCCAGGTGATGCGCTGGAGGTCCGTGTATAACTAAGACATCTGTATGTAGTGGAATAGCTGACCAGTCTGCTGCCTTAAGGTTATACTGAAAGGCCCACGAGTCACGTCTTGGAGTCAATGGACTATCATCGACAAGAACTTTCCGTCCGTTTATTATCATAGCAGTCGATGTATTTTCTAGTTTGGAAATTGAGAAGTAACACTCGTATGAATATCAGGTTCATCCAAAGCTCGATCGTGATTGCCTTGCGATGAAAATCTTCTGTGGATGCCATGGCTGCCTGAAAATCCGTCGTAGTGCTCCGATCAGCTCTTGGTATGAGAATATCGCCGCCAGGAAGGGGAGAAGTTCCTACTGCGACGACTGCCAGAGCTTCAGGGGTTTATACGTTCCACAAAAAAGTGTAAGGGATTGGCAACAGATAGTTTGAGCAATGTGTGTGGGACGCCGGTTTGAAAAGAGCATTCACGAGAGTAAGCTAAGCGCCCATAATTCCGTCGGTATTTTTCCCATCCATCACAGGTCCATCATGACCGACGCACTCACAGTTGAAATCCTCAAATGCCTCTCTGTTTTTTGCTCTCATGCCCCTACTCAATCAAGCCGTTTTAGGGCTACAATTCCTTTTCTTGACTTCACTTTCCGTTGCTGAAGATGTATTCGCTCATTTCATGGTATGCACACCACTTTCTTCGCCTCCCAAACATTTGTCCATTCGCTCGATGTTCCAGGTGCAAAACTCATATTCCTACACTAAAGCTGACTGGGCCGCGGATATCGCCGTAGCTCAGGCTATAGGTATCGATGGGTTCGGTAAAACTCATTCTAGAAATCATTCTTTCTCAGACTGACTCCTTATGTGTCCAGCTCTCAATACCGCTGTGGACTCATATGAACAGACCAAGTACCCAGATGCTTTTGCAGCTGCAGAGGCTGTTGATTTCGATTTATTTATCTCATTTGATATGACATATGAATGGGAGGCGGCGGACATGGTCAGCCTAGTTAAAAGTTATGCAACCAGCTCGAGCTACTATCACTGGGAAGGCAAACCACTGGTCAGCACTTTTGGCGGTGACAGTGACGCCAACGATTTTTGGAACACATTCAAGACAACTCTCGCCAACGAGGGAATCTCAATATCTCTAGCGCCGGCGTTCATTGACTATCGAGATCCTGATGAAGCCGCGCAGATGTTTTCAAAATTTCTCGCTATTGATGGATTCTTCAACTGGTGGTCATGGTGAGGTCGTCACATATATGCCTCATTCCCCGTAAGAGCACTGACTTTCCTGCAAAAAGGCCTGCCGATGAGAATGCCAATCTTACCACCGACACAGATCTGGCTTATAAGAAAGCCCTCTCAGCGGCTGGTAGAACTGGTCCTTACATTATGTGTCAGTGAGTCTCCTGCAGCTCCATTTTTGCGGACAATGAACACACCAATTCAGCCGTTTCCCCTTGGCAGTTCAAAGAGCTCGGCGATGGCCAGGACTGGGTTGAGCAGTGCGATACCTTATGGAAATATCGATGGGAGCAAGCAGTTCACGACGTCGAACCTGATATCATCGAGATTCTTACTTGGAATGATTACGGTCCGTTCTTTCTGTCCTTGTCAGGAATTGATGACTGATAATTCCCTTTCATAAGGCGAAAGTCACTACATTGGAGATATCAATCCTGTCGTGAACCTTGGAGATTTGGCTCCCTTGTACGTCAATGGATTTGACCACGCTGGATGGAGGATAATCGCCGAACATTATATAACGTTCTACAAGAATGGGTCTGCACCGATCACTGTGAGTAGTACCTTCGTTTGTAACGAACGTATAATGCTCATTATCATCAATTGTAGGAAGACCGAGTCGTCTACTGGTACCGAGTCTATCCGAATTCCATCACTTGCAGCCAAGGTCAGCTTCCCAGAAATTCGCCATTCCCTGAAGACGCCGTTTTCGCGTTCACGATGTTAACAGCAGCTGCCCACATCACCCTGACCGTAGGGGAAAGCACTACGACTTTTCTTGCCCAAAAGGGAGTAGGGATCGGTTCAGTGCCTTTTTCGAAAACGGACGGTCAAAAGCCTGAGATCAAAATTATAAGGAATGGCCAGACTGTGAAGAGCGGAACGGGGTCGAAAGCTATCAACACGACAAGTTGTGACTACTATAATTTTAATCCCTTCGTCGGAGTTGTCCAATAGATACGCACAAGCACTTAAACACATAAGGAAGTCTCAATGTATGGAATATTAACCGGAATAGGGCAATGCTGCCCGCAACCATTCTTGGCGGAGACTTTATTGACGGGGATGAGGTACATAGTTATGAAATATAACCTCTTGTGAAACAGTCCACTACGCACTGTAGGCCATATAAAGGCTTGACACATTAACAAAAAAACGCGTACCAAATCAGGAGTTGATTGTTCCTGATTGTATCTCGCGTGGGAGTCCTAAAAAGGAAATTCTCGGAGCTTCCCCCGGAGCTGATCACTGCATACGGGGGTTCCATGATGGTTAACCAATTTCCACTCACCGTCTTTACGCTTAGCTACCATCTACTATCAGTATACCCGCCTACTCAATCTCTTCCTGTGACTTTTTTTTTTACCACTCTTTCATAGATGTCTAGCTCAGATGCTCCGACGCAAGCGAGTGCTAGCGCACTCCCTGAGGGAATAACAGATCCCAACTACAAGCCCCTGCCTGGCCGCCTCGGAAATTTGACGGTCCCTCAACAACATGCACTTGAAAAGTTCAAGAAGGAATTGCAGGACGAGGGAGTTTTTGTAGAGGAACGGATGGATGACGCTACCCTTCTACGGTCAGTCCATCGATGGCATCTTCTTCTTCGTCGCCAATATACCTTATCTTTCTCCATAGCTTCCTTCGTGCACGAAAATTTGATGTCGCTCTAGCCAAAAAGATGCTTGTGGAATGCGAGCAGTGGAGGAAAGATTTTAATGTTGAGGATATCGTCAAGTAAGTTCTGCTCGCGGTGACAAAGTCACAAATTCTGATATCATGCAGAAACTTTGACTTCCATGAGAAGGAACAGGTGGACAAATATTACCCGCAGTTCTATCATAAAATGGACAAGGTGTGTGCTGCCTAGCTCGAATTGGAATACGTTTCTTACTCGAGTGCAGGATGGACGTCCTGTATATATTGAACAGCTGGGCAAGCTCGATTTCAAAGCGCTTTACGCATGCACAACGCAGGATCGTCTTCTCAAGCGGCTCGTGTATGAATACGAAAAGTTCATCACATCACGTCTCCCTGCATGCTCTGCCGCTGTTGGACATCCCGTCGAGACATCTTGCACAATCCTCGATCTCAAGGATGTCTCCCTGACGAACTTTTATCGTGTCAAAGACTATGTCATGGCTGCATCCAGTATCGGTCAAGACAGATATCCTGAATGCATGGGCAAGTTCTACATCATCAATGCTCCGTGGCTGTTCAATGGCGTCTGGACAATAATCAGGCCGTGGTTGGACGAGGTGACGGTTTCCAAGATTGATATCATTGGGAGCAGTTACAAGGACAAACTCTTGGCCCAGATTCCCAAGGAGAACTTGCCTAAAGAATTTGGTGGGACCTGTCAGTGCCAGAAAGGCTGCTCGTTGAGTGATGCAGGGCCTTGGAACGAGGAGAAGTGGCAGAAACTTGAGGCGGAGATGAGTCAAGGGACTGCGAATGGTAATATTGTACCTGCATAGGATTTTTTAATGAGATTGCATACAGGATAGAATCGTCCGTTTTAATACCAGTATCGTAACTAATGAGCACAATTCTTGAAGAGGTTCTTCTACTGAGAGCTGTTGATCTTGGGGCTTAGAATCTCCTCCAAGTTCAAAATTCGCTAGACACCTTGATAGGTTTGATCGCTGATCATCCCTGGCTTGGTTACCAAGTCAATTTTCAAAAGCGCACAAGATAAACGCTTGTACATGTATATATCGTACTGGGATCTTCGAAATATTTCTCGAACGGACAATGCCATACGATGGATTTCCGATTTTCATGAATTATCCTCCTGTAATTCCAGCACTAGTGAAGAAAGGTTGTTGCGCAGGTTTCAGACGTTGTTACACTTAAATATGGAATACGAGGTTGGACAGAAAGCCGTGTAGTCTCCTCCGACCCACTTTGTTATAGCAGGTTATAGCTAAGCTGCACGACGGGCGGGAAACCTTTATAAACTCAGGTAATACAATTCGGTCGACGAACGGAGGAAACGAACCGGGTTGCAGAATGCGTTTAATTTTAGATGTATCTAACTAACGTCGGTAAACATCGGTGTCCTCAACTTCTCAAACTCAGGTCATGTAAATAATCTCCAAGAAAGGTCCATCGCACGTTCGAGCTCGTCCAGAATGAATTGCCTGCTCGCCTCGCTGATGAATCTGCTGGCATTGAGAGGTATCGGGCCATTCCGGCCAGTAGTGATGTAGGGCTGTCGAAAGCCGAGGGCCCGGCTCAGAATTTTCAAAGGCCTCAAGCCGGGTTCTGAGCCGGGGCTGAGTACCTGAATTTTGTCCCAAAATTTTCACTTGGGAATTGGCAATGGATGATATGCCTCACCTCAACATCCCAATAACCAAAGTATATAGACCTGACATAGTAGCTCACATGTCAGGGCTATAGCCCTCTTAGAGGTTGAGTATCCTATACGATGAACAAAACGAGCCAGAGCCTCAGTGTGGAACCAAAATGGTGTAAACAGCTGAGGGCAATGAACGTGTGAAAAAGGCTATAAGAATGTGAAGTCATGTGTATCCGGAATGAATCGGCAAGAACTGGGAAGACATCTCCCAAAACACCCCCAGCGATGAAGGAAAGTGAATCAAGGAATATTGGGAAGTGGTACAAGTCCAAGGAATAGAGGGTGTTTATAATGTAAGTCAGTAAGTAAAGATTTGGTGAAAATGTCTGCTATCATGTCAAGGGAAGAACACCATACGGTAGTAATTAACTCATCTTCAATGTGAGAACAAATAAAATGGTAATGAATGTCAATGTGTTTGAAATGGTTGGAAGTGGAGTGCAAGTTTGCAATGTCAATCAAAGAATGATTGTCAGATATAAGTGGAAAAAGATGAGGAATAGAAAGTTTAAGGAGTGAGGTAAATACCCAGATCCAGAGAAGTTCCTTGAGAACATGAGTAAGGCCCATATATTCAGTGTTAAGATCATGTATACCGGAAAGCCATGCCAAGGGCCGTTCAGTATCTAAGGGCAAAAGCTGTGTGTCATATGCATGCAATTCACCCCATATGCTTCCCGGCCCAGCCCAGAGTGGCCGGACTTCGGAATAATAACCTTGTCACTTATTTATTATTCTGAGCTTTCATCGAGGTCTTGTGACTGTATTTGGGATGTATATAAGCTAGGATACTTTGTACGTTGTAGTTAAGCTTGAAATCAAGTGTACCACCTTATCCCACTCTTTAATATCTTCTTTACCCTTTGCTTCTGAGCTGTTCTGGACTCCTGGATCACAGGAACCCCATATAGGCTGCTCATACCAACATTGTACTCTTGCCATTACATTCCCGGGGACATCAACAGTGTGTGAAGGGTGTTGCTAATAGCTTCACCGATGTCCCACTCCCAGTGTGCACTACAGGCCCATACTCAGCTCCAGACCTCGGAATTATCCCGGCCCATTTTCCGGCCCATATCCGACCTCGGAACCTGTTAAGATCAATATACACCGTGTAACCGTGCCAGAGGTCACAGGTGTCTAAGAGCGGAAGAACGAGTGGGACAGTAGTGAAGTTATTAACAACACCGCCGTTACGCCGTTAGTCCCCGGAGATTGAGAGTGTAGAAGGGAGGAGCTAGTAGCAGCCAAGTCGGAGCGGCGGTAACGCCGGTGACGAGGAGCGAACCAAAGAACGTCTAAGTCCTAAGGT
>MU795613.1:0-15681 GCA_027886305.1 Lentinula aff. lateritia
CAGAAGTTCTTCTAGATAGGAAAAGTATGTTGTTTACAATGAAAATGGCTCAGAATACTGCATAATAAATATGGAAGTATGGAGGCGCAAGGCGCCAACTAAGGGGGGTTTGGGGGCTTGCCCCCAACAAGCTGTGAACCCTGCTGTAGCACACGGTGCGAGCAAAGCGGGCCACCGTGGCGAAGGCACGGGTTCTAAAGCTTGTACAGATAAATAGAAACAGTGTATTATGAGATATGTATTTTGATCTACGGTAAAGTCTATCAATAATAATGAGGATACATTACAGACCCGCATCCTCTACCAGGAAGAATCTTCATCGGTCAAAGAAACCCCCTTGACCTGAGTATCCTCAATGTACCTCCTATCATGGTCAAACAATGAGGCGAAGCCATATCCCCCTGTAGTATATGAGAACGTCGTGCGACGGTGATCAGGGATCGAATGATGCCATACTGGCCCACCGTTGTCCCATTCCACTGCGAGGGAAGGCCTTTTCATCTTCAAATCCTGGAGAAGGAGAAGGGCGTCGACACTCGAAAGGTGGACATAAGATAACCTCGAGCAATAGAAGCCGCCTTGGATGTCTAGATGTTCTGGTTGTATCTCGGTCAGAACCTTGATCATGCTCACAAAACCGGACTTGTTAAGAGTCAGCGATTCTAGTCGTGGTAGATGGCGAATACACCAGTCCCAATGAACGCTGTTGGACGAGACGCAATGTACCCCAGCAATCTCCAAACTTTTGAGGAGATCTAAACCGCCTGAGCTACCGTCCTTTGTCTTCAATTCTCTTGTCAAGTTCGCCATGACACTGCCCAATTCCTCTCCAGCGCGAGGCCGCCTACCATCTAGGTCCGTCAGGCGGAGTTTCTCCAACGATGTCGAAGCCAAGAGCTTCAATGTGGACGGAAGGTTGTTGATGCGCAACGACAATGACTTTAAAGCAGGTAACTCTGTCTCCACATGGGGATCTGACAGCGGCTCTCCCGAAATCCGCGAGTCAATGTCTAAATGGATCAGCGACGGAGCGGAACTTATCATGCGCAAAATTTTGAGTGTAGGTAACGGCGGCGCAGTAAGGGGTCGAACGATCGAGAGGTTTTGGAGGTGTACAATATTCGGAGGGGTAAGTGCGGGAAGGATGTGATTTATAAGTTTGAGTGAGTCAAGTTGGGGGAAGAGAGAAAAGGATTCGAATACTGGCGACCATCCGGATGGCATTGGTGGAATATCGGCTGTAATTTGGAAGTGTAAGCTGTGAAGCTGAAGCGATTCGGGAGGGGATACAGGACTTGAAGCCGTAATGGCGTCAAGGAGATGGTAGGCCTTGAGCTCCGTATCCGACTGGAGGGTCAATGCGTGGATCCGATGAATGTTCTTGCGAAATAATGCAATCAAGAACGGATAATTCTGCGAGAACCATTCTTCGGAGGTATCTGATCTCGGGGCACATGTATTGGTGATGTTCATGAAAACCTTGAGAGGGCACGCGCCGCGATTTTTGAACCACAGTCCAGCTTTTTGGACCTGCGCAAATTCTGTACCGAAACCCAGACGAAGCCGAAGTTTGAACCAAACAGCGGGATGACTATGCACTATTTCCCGAAATCGTCGATTGACTGAGCCCAGGAGCAGTGGGGCGTCTGCATTGTAGGTAGAACAGTATTGGAAGATCTCTGCCAACAGCTCGGGGGGAAGACTCGACATGGGGTGCTTTGGCGGAGGTAGAGCCGGGGTAAAGCCTGAGTACATTTTATAACGATTCATGAAAATTTCATCTAGCCCATGGCCAGGTCCAGACCGTTCACATACAAGATCGTATCAGTGTCAAGCGCAAAAAAGTTACGTTCAAACGCTTCAAAACCTAACCGAGATTAAAGATACTGAATCCTGTTTCACTTCTATGTTTGAGACCTTGCCTGCAGCTGAGCTTCAGGATCGAAATGCTACGTATATAAGGACGAAAGCCAGCAGGTCCGGTCTGTAGCACCCATGCACGGAGCGTGGATCATTGTAAGGATCAATGTCTCGGACCGAATCTCATGGTAAAATGTTCCACAGTTCCCGGAGGAACGCACCCCATGTGGCCATCTTTGATTGAAATTCCTTCCTTCAGATCTGGTGATTCGCATGATCTAAGTAACTATTTCTAGGAAGATATGCTTGCATTGTCAACATATTACACAACAATAATGGGTAAAACATGGTTCGTTTGACAGGACGGCACATCATATGGAGAGAGAAACAGGAAAACGAAGAATATGAATTAATCGAAGAGACCAAAGCCCTGCAGAAAATTTGGTGATGAGGTGTACATTCATCGAAAAAGAACTGAGGCAACATACCATATCGTCGTCCGATTCCTCCTTCTCCTCTTCTTTCTCTTCTTCTTTTGGTGCTTCTGCTGCGGCGGCACCAGCACCCCCAGCAGAAGGAGCAACAGCAGCAGGTGCTCCACCACCACCACCGACATTTGATAGCAAGTCCTTCACGTTCTTGCCTTCCAGCGCCTTTGCCAGTAATGACGCCCATATGGGTTCCAGTTCAACACCAGCAGCGGTTGTTAAAGCGACGATTTTGTCGGCCTAGAATATGAAGGAGTTATACATTAGTATCCGGCCAATTGTTCAATGAAACAAGGGACATACAGTGATTTCGATACCGTCATCGGCGAGGATTAGGGCGGCGTAGGAGGCTGCGAGATCGGTGTTACTCTGTAAAATTCATCGTTAGCCATCAGTTTCGCAAAGGTCATCCTAGTTCCAAATATCCAATCCAACCATTCCTTCATTTGGATCCGGCCAAAATCTACCACGGACAACTACAGGAACTCTCAGAGATAGAAGGCAGCAGAGAAACTAACCATTTTGATTGATAGAGACGGGAGAACGATAAAACTGAGGACACTGGGGACACGAAAACTTGATGTGACGGATTTTGGCGCCAGTCGGTTGCTCGGCAATCGGGCGCTTAAGAGTACGCCGTAGACTCGTACTAGCTCGTACTGCTATTCATAACTTCGTCTCCTTTCATGACAATACTCATATGTTTCCATTACTAAAAAGATGAAAGGATCAATGTGATCGTAGATATACAGATATCCTCCGGGTACATGCATTGATTAACATAGCAAAGCAAGCGACGCGTGTCTCTAACGCTACATATCTTCGTCATCGTCATCGTCGACCGAGAAATACATCCCAGGCATGAGCAATCGACGAAGCCTTTGTTGCTGAATTCGGCTTGACCTTCGAGTTGAGCTTCCACCCTCAGCGGTTTCTGTCTGTTCCTGGCGTCTTTTTTCTTCCCAATCCTGAAGGGAATTGGACATCTTCGATAATCCTTTCCATTCATGTCGAGCAAGTGTGCTTCCATGACGGGAAGACTCCCAAGCAGCGGAGATAATCACGGGTTGCTGTGAGCAGGAGTCAGCCTTTGTATCAAGGACCAGATGGAATTGAGACGCACCTCGGGTGACCAACTGACATCACGAACGCATGAACCATTATTTCTGTGAGCGGTTCTGGAATATTCGACACCAGAAGGATCTGCCCGTATGGGGAGCGTTTTCGTACGATCAAGTACTTGAACAAGAGTTCCGTCTAACGACCATATCTATCCAAGGAACCAAGTCAAATTTCGATAACATGGTCAGTGGAACTTCAACTTACATGGATCTTTCCATCTGCAGAACCCGAATAGAGATATTGTCCCCCCGTTGTTTCCGTAGGGGAAAAATGACAACGAATAAGCGTCATGAGCACCGAATGCCCTCGGTATGTCATGACACTACAATCCAGAGGATGGGCTTTGTATCTAGGCCTGGGATAGCTAGGATATCTGAGATAGATGCAACGTGAGTAAAAGTCTCGAAATAAGTCAAAGAAATTAACCGGTAGTCAAAGTTCGGAACGCCGTATTCGATATGAGCAGTCCTCTCGTATTCCCCATTGCTTCGCATCTTGCGTAGGTCCCACAGGCGCATCGCTTGGTCTTTTCCGTTAGACACGACGTATCGTCCATCTCCCTTGGCAGATACATATGTTATGCCTTCCGTATGTCCGACCAGAACGCCGGATGGTTTCGGCGAGCTACCGAGAGATCGTCTATCCCTAAGAAATTTCTCAGTGCTGATTTGCCTGACATAGGAGAAACAGAATCTCACCAAACTTTCAGGTAGCTGTCATCTGAAGCACTGACCAGTACATTCCCAGACGATGTATCAGCCCAGCAACAACTGTTGACATCATCCGCATGTGCCAGAATTTTGACACCTATAGAGACAATAAGTTCAATGACGAAAGCTCGTACAACATCACCAACTTCGTCTATTGGCCAAAAGATCGTATACTAGTACGCGGTATTCGTTAATTACAAGTGGAGGAATGCATGATATAACATACCATATATGTATCCCCGACCACCAGCAATGACTTCATTTCCGTCTGCTGAGAATCTACAAGAAAATAGCCCAAATGATCCAGGGCCTGAATCCCAGAATCCGTAGTGGACACCAGGAGAATCGTGGAACGGGATGGGAACTTGTACGGGATTGTCTTCCTTTGTGCTGCACATGTACGCAGTGGAAGTCTTCTAGTGTATTAGCTATGTGCGTTTTACATATAAAATGAGAATTCTTACAATTGAAGAATAGATGATTCTTCACAAACATAAGCAACAAGACGAGGCTCGAAAGATGGGACAACGGCACACCTGTCATTGTCTGGGGACAGATTGGCATCTGTGATTGTCCATCGACCGTGCTGCCCTTGTATTCTACGATTAAGATTCATTGTCGTCTGTGGCTGGTCCTGAGTTAAGTCAGTCCGCGACATTGCCCTCTGCGGAGGAGCAGTAGTGTCGTAAATGTGAAGACGGAAATCTTTACTATAATCAGATTACAATGGTACCCGAAGTTTTGAAACCCTACCTTGAGAGCAAGTGTAAAAGAATGAAGAGTCTACAGAAACTCGGGGTCAGCAATGAGTTGTTCGTGGTACCATGTTAGAATCAATGTCTTGCCGTTAGAGTACTGTGCAGTGTAAATGTTTGCATCATAGTTGGCCACTATTACTCCATTGGAGTTTGGAACAATGTTCTGCAATCATTTGAGTCCTAAAACAGACTGTCCAGTGTAGTAAACGTACAGCGGCGTAATCTTCCTTATACACAACAGGATGAGGGTTTGTTAGACGGTTGTTAAAGACGGCAGCGAGGTTTCGGTTGTTCCCCCGAGCTTTGATCTTGGGTCCCACTCGACCAAATTCCCCGCTTTTAATCAGATGCACACCTGCAGCCTGAGGCGTAGTGGCTGGAGGATAAGTAAAGACTGTGCGAGGTGTGGCATAATATTCATCTCCGTCATCTTCCATCACTTCATCTTCGTCTTCGTCCAAGTAATCGGCGTCGTCTTCATCGTCAGTGCCTAATTCTCCTTCTAAATCCAAATCGTGGTCGGCGGATAACAAGTTGGCCATGGCGGTTGCAGCGTATATCCTGGAATCACCCATGAGGACACTTGATTGAGTAGAGGTGCGCGCCGCTAATAAATCTGTGAAGGGTGCTTAGATCAGGAAGACAGTGGTGGGAGAAAAGATAAGGATGCGCAACAGACTTAGGAGAGTTTGCAGATTGGATCGACCGGTTCCATGGGAAGAATTTAACTCTGGCAAATCCTCTGAGCTCTGCTCAATGTTGGACTGGTTAGGATGGTCATTCATGGCTGGAGTAAGAATGGAAAGAAGCGGGTACAATTCAATTCTCGGAGTTGGTCTGTCATCTTGCGGAACGCTGACCACACTATGAAAGTCAGCACCAGAGCGCCGAAGTCTGGTGACCGGTTGGGCGCCTATATCCGACCAAACAACTTTCTGCCGCTTTCTCGGAGTCTCAAGTTTAAGTCCTCTTTTGTAGGATGTCCCCAATCTCTATCACTTCGGATGAAATCAATCGTCTGATATACGCATATTTTCGAGACTCTGGTATCTATTATTACTCGGAACTATCCAACGACTTCCCTCATTTCGCGTCTTATACTCAGGCTTTGAACATTCCGCTTACACTCTCGTGAAGGAGGCCCAACTTGAGAGATCACCTGTCTTCAAGAAACACGTTCCCAGAGGAGAACTAGTCGAACTATTGAGCAAGTCACTACTCTATAATGAAGTTGAATGTCATTTCCAAGGTGGAGAGGCTGCAATCAAATGCAAGGCCATGTTCTCTCTCCTCGAACCCCATACATGCTCTCCGAACCCTCCTGAATCTCACACTTTCCTTGCGCCGACGTTTGCTCCCCCATTGATGATGGTGGCTCCACCGATTCAGAGCCATGTTTTAATGCAGGATGTTTCGCACCGCAAGATCAGTCCTCTACCGCGAACTATTACGACTACCGAAAAACGCACCAGGAAGGAATCCAATGATATGGATGTCGATACCCCTGCGGAATGTTTGTAAAGCTCACTATTTTGCTCTGCTCCTCCATCTGACCTGACTGCAGCAAGACCCAAGGCAGCAGATCCTCCCAAAAAACCTACTTCAAAACCAAAGAAATTGCTCCAGGGACCTATTGACGACATTACTGATCCAAATGCTATCACTTTAATGTCTGGGCATGCTACGGAGGTACGGTCTAGCTCTATTTATTGGTATGCATGCCTTGGTTTCTTATAGTCGATCTAGGTGTTTGTATGTGCATTCAATCCTGTCAATTATAACCTGTTGGCTTCTGGGTAAGTCTTTACAATTAAACGATTGATTTGACCTCACGATCTGTATCTAGCTCCAAGGATGCTGTAGTGAAGATATGGACGCTTTCTGAGTCGATGGTGGGTTCTGCGCAGGCCGGAGAACCAATCACAATCGATTCTTTCTCTCAGGAAGAATCCGCAGATTTGACCTGTTTGAGCTGGAGTCCAGATGGGACGTTACTCGCCATTGCTTCATACGATTCCAGATTGCGAATATGTGACACTGCAGGCAACATGTACTTTGAGAGTGATATACATCAGGTCGGGCTTTGACAATATGCTGTGCGCCGTTTGGAATAACGAAGTTCTTTTCAAAGGGTCCAATATTCACAACAAGGTTTTCAACGTCAGGTCGTTGGCTTTTGACAGCAAGTCTGGATGGAAGTTCATGTCTTTGGGACATTGCTGGTAAACAGCTGCATCGGCAATACCATGGTCACAAAGGTCAAACAACCATCAAGCATTCATGATCAATATGCTGGAAGACTTACAACGTGGATTTACAGATTGCTGTTTAGACGTGGACTGGTTAAACAACAATATGTTTGCGAGCTGTGGGGCCGATCGACAAGTTCACATATTTAGTGTGGACGAAGAGAAGTCAATCAAGACTTTCGGGTACGTCTGGTGTCACTGCGAAGAGATTATATCTTATTTATTATGATATACACCTTCATTCAGCGGACACACTGACGAAATCAATCAGATCAAGTGCAATCCTTCCGGAACACGTCTTGCATCTTGCTCAGACGATATGACGACAAGGATATGGAATGTATCTAACATTTCTGCTTCAATAACTTCAGAAGCCGATTCCATCCCAGGCCTGGGTAGTTCTGACAATGATCAAGTCACCATTCTTGAAGGCCACAAGCATTCTGTAAGCACAATTGGCTGGTATCAACCGCCAGGCACCGAGAATGAACTGATTGCTACGTGAGTGTTGTTTCTTGTACCTCAAACACTTCCTTCTCACACAGGATTTCAGCGGTTCATTCGATGGTGCAACTCGTCTATGGGACTCTGTCACCGGCCGATGTCTTCATGCTTTTGCAGATCATAAACGTCCTGTGTATGCACTTGATATCAGTCCTGATAATCACTGGTTAACTACAGGAGGTGGGGATGGATGGTTACACGTGTACGACTTGAAGGTACGAGCAGTTCAGTGAGCTATTACTAATATCCTAATACTGAGTTATATCGAGTAGACTCAAACGAGGATATGGTCATGGTTCGCCGGTGCTGATAGACCTGGAGTTTTTGAGATAGACTGGCAGACTCACAAGTCGCAAAACATTGAACGTATAGCGATGGCACTGGAATGTCGGTTAGTTGGTGTCATTGACTTACGCAGAGTTCCTGCTATAGCCAATTTGAGAGGCTCATAGCACTTGTCGGATCAACGTGATGTACTATCCTATATTCCTTCCTTATTCCTTCCTATTCCTTCCTATATACTAAAAAGCGACGGGTTAGGCGCTCAAGTAATTTACATAAGCAGCTCTAGGATCCTGCCGCAGAGCGGCGGCGGCGCGAAGCGGCACGGTGTAGCCTCTTAGTGTTGTGATTATCCTCAAAGTATCTGACAGTGTGGTATGTTGTTTATACATGAAATGATACAGTTGATATCCTCAGCTTGAAATGCCTGGATTCAATGTCTGGAGAAAGTTATGCAATGTGCATATCACAACTCTGACAATGGATGAAAATGCTCATGGTGATTTTCAGTATCCTATTGAGTTTCTCAATAGTATCAATGGCTCTGGCTGCCCATTCAAAATTGAAGATGATGTCATGAAGTACATAGCCCCTATCATTTTCCTTTTCTCACTGTCTCTACACCCTTATTTGTACGATACATCACTCCATCACTTTCACATCCCATCATTGTCAAACCCTCATCGATTACTGATCCACCTGACCCCCTTCATCAATTACTGATCCATCTGTTACCCTTCTCCTTCTACTGGCTTCCGCCACCTTCTTTATTCTCAACTGTACAGTATTACATCATTATTTCTCGCAGATCGGATTATGTATATAAAGCCAGCTCCCCAATACCTGGTCCCTTATCTTGACCTCTCTGTCATTATCTTGGGACCAGGTATGTATTTACTTAGTATTACCTTTAACTATGATACTCAATATATCTCTGTCATTATCTTGGGACCAGTCTGTCCACGCTTCTGTCAAAATCATGTACACTGTGTAACCGTGCCAGAGGTCACAGGTGTCTAAGAGCAGAAGATCGAGTGGGACAGTAGTGAAGTTATTAACAACACCGCCGTTACGCCGTTAGTCCCCGGAGATCGAGAGTGTAGAAGGGAGGAGCTAGTAGCAGCCAAGTCGGAGCGGCGGTAACGCTGGTGACGAGGAGCGAACCAAAGAATGTTTAAGTCCTAAGGCTGTAGTAGAGAGTACTTCAAGGCGAGGAGCCTGAAGACTTAGAAGAGCACAGAGTTAAGGAGGGAATCTAAGTCGATAATTAAACTGAGAAACTACAGTAGTGTACAGGCAGTATTTATATCTATGGAGCAGCGCAACAGTGCGGAGCGCCAGACTAACTACTAGGAGCTATACGTGTAGTCCTGCAGGGTAAAGTAAAAGACAATAAGGAGAGACTAGAATGAAAGGGTATGTGTAGCGAGAAAGAACAATAAGGAAGAGATTACAATAAATGCAGATCTTCGGAGTACCAAGCGGCGGAATGGAGGCCCGAGGCATGGGCTTGACAGTATCCCCCTCTTAGGCTTGAGCCCTCGAAAGCCGTTAGCATCGGGAATTAATCCATCAGTCAGCAGGAAATTTTTTTTTGAAAGCCGTTGGTACCGGGAATTGCTGTTAGTCATCCAAGAAATTTTCTGGTTCCCCGTAAACCAAACACAATTCGAAGGAAAATTTTCCTTGGTCCGTGCGCCGTTTTGTCCCTATAAAAAGGCCCAGGTTTTGCCGCTATAGCCCTAACTTCCCTCGAAACTTATAAGTCCAAAATGTCCAGCAGTTGAACGACCACTACCACCATTCCCCCTACCGCCGGCCCTTCGGGGTCTTGCCGAAAAACACCACCTCCCGCCAGACCTGTCGAGCCCGAAAAAGAAGACCTGGAAGAGGATGAGGAGGAAATCTTAAGGAGGGCGCAGGAAAAAGTTCGCAAGGTAAAAGAAAGGAAGGCCGCAATAGTGGCAAAGGAACAAGCTGAGGAAGAAGTGGCGAGGAAGGCCGTGGAGGAGGCGCGCAGGCGGAAGGAAGAAGCGGAGCGGGATCTGGAGGAGCGCAGGCGAAAACTGGCGGAGGTGGCTACCTCCCGTAGTCGATGGGATTCCTCCCCAGGAGAGATCTCGGCGTCCCCACGGCAGCCGGTAGTGGAAATCAGGAAGGACAAGGGGAAAGGCAAAGCCAAGGCACAGGTGAGTACCAAGGATCATTGGTCCCCTGCCTTTTACTGACAACCCTGCTCATAGCCTATTGGCGAAGACCCTGATGACGGGGACGACGGGGACGATGATGATGATGACGACAAACGAACTCCTTGCGAGCGGTGCAGGAGTAAGAAAATCCCTTGCCTTCAGCAGGCCGGCAAGCGGAGCAGCACTATCTGCAAGCCCTGCCATGACGCAAAGGTGCGGTGCTCGCACTCGAATCGGCCCCCGACGGTGAAGAAGGAAGTCGTTTCTAACCCGACCGGCGAGCGGCTGGCGGTGTTAGAAAGCCAGATGGCCCAGTTATTGGCTGATAACCAGGTGTTCCGCGAAGGCCAGGTCAGGTCCAACACCTATGACCGCCACATCATCAAGAAGCTCGAGTGGTTGATGAGGGACGCCGCAAGGAGGAGGGAGGAATCACCCCTGGAGCCGATTGCCGGCCCATCGGTGTTGCCGAAGAAAAGAAGGCAAGTGGTGGATAGTGAGGAGGAGCGAGAGAAGGAGGGAGAGGATAAGGATGGAGAAGGGGACGAGGAAGTAGAGGTAGTGGAAGAGGAAGGGGAAGAACCGGTACCAAAGAAGGCCCGGTCAGAGAAAGGGAAGGAGAGGGAGGAGTAGTGTAGCAACGGACATCGGACCTCGGCCTTCGGCCTTTTCTTGTAGTCTTCTTGCCTTCCTGTTCCTTCGTACATATAACTTTTTTTTTTTGCTTTATTGTATATAAAAGAATGTTATCGTGTCTTGAAATCGAAGAGCGAAAGGGCCGCGAAGCGGCGTAAGAAGTAATTAATTTTAAGTATACGTAGCTTAAGTGTGAATGAAGAATAAGTGAAACAGTAACTAAAGAAACCGAAATAAGCAATTAAGAAAGAGAGGTAAACACTCAATTTGCTATCATCGTGTTTACCCTCTAAACACACAAAGCAAACTTCGGCGGAGAACGGCAGAATCGGGGAAAAAGAATAAAATGTTTTTTGTGATCAAGGTCCAGGCTTGTGAGGGTATCAGGCGTGGAATGCCGGTACAAGTTCATCAGCATGTAGTTCATCAGCAGCAACCCAAGAGAATTCATCTTCGGTTCCTTCGTAACCGGCCCACCGAATGTAATAACGTAGAGGACAACGCTTATACCTTCTGTCCAGCTTGGAGTCCAGAATTTCGGCAACGTTGTACTCCTCTTCACCATCAACTTCAATTGGAGGTGGAGGAGATTGAGTACGATTCGGGAACGGATTCAGCGTAACCGGCTCCAGCTGTGAGACATGGAAAACCGGGTGAATTCGGCGAAGGGTAGTCCAGGAGCTTGAGTTCATAAGACAAAGTACCAGGTCGACTGACGACCTTGAAAGGACCAAGATATTTTTCTGAGAATTTTTCAGTAGGGCGAGTAGAACAAATGTGCTTAGCAAGAATGAAAACTTCGGAGCCGATCGGGAACTCCGGGTGCGAGATTCTTTTCCTGTCAGCTTGTTCCTTGTAACGAGAATGAGCTAGAAGGATTTCCTCTCGAAGGAATGCGTGGAGTTCATCGAGGTTGACGACGAAGTCTCTAGCTAGATCAGACTTCATGTCAACCTCGGGCTGAACGGTGATATTTGGGTGGTATCCTTTGTTAGCGAAGAATGGAGTAATACCTGTGGAAGCATTGGGAGCGTTGTTATAGGCGAACTCGGCGATTGGAAGTAGAGGCGACCAGTCATCTTGCTGGTAGGAGCAATAGATCCTGATGTATTGTTCGAGAGTTTGATTGACACGCTCGGTCTGCCCGTCGGCTTCCGGATGGTATCCAGAGGTATAGTGAAGTTCCATGGAGAGCGCTTTACCGAGAGCCCGGAAGAACGCCAAAACAAATTCGGAACCACGATCGGAAGTAACATGATTAGGAACACCATGCTTAGAGAAGACGTGAATAACAAAAAGCTCAGCTAGTTGTTCGGAAGTAATGGTGTCGTAAGTTGGAATAAATATAGCTTGCTTGGAAGATCGATCCACGACGACTAGGATAGCAGTGTAACCATTCAACATTGGCAGTTGCTCAATGAAGTCCATGGAGATGGAATCCCATGGTCAGACCGGAACCGGCAGAGGTTTCAACAAGCCATAAGGCCGATGGCGGCGAGGCTTGTTGCGACCACAAATAGTACAAGAAGTAACATAGTCACGTACGAAGTCTCTGACCTTGGGCCAGGTGTATTGACGACGTACTGCTTCTAAAGTGCGGTTCTGGCCGAAATGGCAGGAGAGTGGGTGATCATGAAAGTAGCGTAGGACTTGAAGGCGAAGATTGCCGTGATTAGGGACATAAATACAGTTGTCAAGGCGTAGTAACTTGTCACTACCTAAGCTCCAACGTTCATTGGAAGGATCTTTTGCAAGTTCCAAACCAACAACGGAGCTCGGGTCGGCGGAAAGGGTGAGGATGATAGCCTGGTGTAGGGCTTCGATATCCATGATGATCGAGGCTCGTAAAACCGGGCCTTCCAGGAAGGTAGCTTGAAGAGACGCAGTGAGTTGTTCATTAGTAAAGATAGGATGGAAATTATGAGGGCTCACTTGGGCATAGCCGATATCCCCCTCTTTAGGGTAGACGTCCCAGCATCTAGTTATCGAATCAGGTTTCTCGCCAAGTTTCCCCGGTCGGAAGCGAATGACCTTATTAAATTGATGTACAAATTCTGACCATCGGACTTGTCGGCATGTGAGAACCTTGGTAGTAGAGAAATACTCAAGATTCTTGTGATCGGTGACAACGTCCACCGGATCACCTGAGCCTTCCAGATAATGACGCCAAGCTTTAAAGGCCTCGAAGATAGCCAGTAGCTCTTTGTCGTGAGTATCGTAGTTGAGTTCAGCAGTGTGAAGCGTTCTGGAAAGGAAGGCTAAAGGATGAATTTCACCATCAGCATATTGGATGGAAAGAATCACCGCAATGGCGTAGTCAGAAGCGTCGGTCTCCACGATAAGTGGGCGATTCGGCTCCCAATGGGCCAGTATCGGCGCAGAAGTGAAAGCAATTTTGAGATTTTCGAAGGCCTCTTGACAGCTGCTGTCCCAGATCCAGGGAGCGCCTTTTCGGGTAAGCCGAGTCATCGGCACAATGATATCACTATAATTATAGATAAAACGACGATAGAAATTTGCGAAACCCAGGAAGGACTGAATGTCCTTAACCTTCCTCGGAACCGGCCACTCTAGAACTGTCTGTACTTTCTCCTTGGACATGGTCAATCCGTCGGGAGAAAGAATATAACCCAAATACTCAACAGTATCCATATTGAACTCGCACTTCTCGGGATTGGCATAAAGCCGATGATGGTGAAGCCACCGAAGAACCTCCTTGACGTGTTCTTGGTGTTCTTCTGGCGTATCAGAATAGATCAGAATGTCGTCTAAATAGACCATGACACAAACATCGAGCATGTCAGAGAAGATGTCGTTAACAAACCGCTGGAACGCTGCAGGGGCGTTTGTAAAGCCGAACGGCATAACCTTCCATTCGTAGGAGCCATAACGGGTCTGAAAGGTGGTCTTCCATTCATCACCTTCCGCAATTCTGACTAGATGATAGGCGTGAGCGAGATCCAATTTGGTGTATATTTTAGCTCTTTTCAGAGCGTCGAGAAGATCTGATATGAGTGGGAGTGGGTAATGATCCTTTTTGGTGATATGATTGAGTCCACGGAAGTCGATGCAAAGGCGAAGTTTGCCGTCTTTCTTCGGGACGAAAAGGACCGGAGTGCCGTGAGGAGAGGATGATGGGGTGATGGCACCAGTAGCCAGCTGTTTGTCAATAAAGTCTTTAAGGGCGACTAACTCCTTTTCAGACAAAGGATAAATATGGCCGAGAGGTGGCGAAGTGCCTTCTTCCAAGTCAATCTTCAGGTCGTAGGGTCTGTGTTCAGGAAGTGAATCTGCAGCGATCTCGTCGAAGACGTCTGCAAATTCTGCGTACTCTGCTGGGATAGAAAGAGGAAGTGGAGGGACAGTATGACAAGACCGTGCCTATAGGTCAACAATATAGAGGTTCCGAGGTTGGATATGGGCCGGAAAATGGCCCGGGATAACTCCAAAACCTGGAGCTGAGTATTGGCCTGTAGTGCACACTGGGAGTGGGACGTCGGTGAAGCTATTAGCAACACCCTTCACACACTGTTGTGTCCCCGGGAATATAATGGCAATGATATAATGTCAAGATGAGCAGCCTAGATGGGGTTCCTGTGATCCGGGAGTCCGGAGCAGCTCGGAAGTAAAGGTAAAGGAGATATTAAAGAGTGGGATAAGGTGGTACACTTGATTTCAAGCTTGACTACAACGTACAAAGTATTCTAGCTTATATACCTCCCAAATATAGTCACAAGACCTCGATGAAAGCTCGGAATAATAAATAAGTCACAAGGTTATTATTCCGAAGTCCGGCCGCTCCGGGCCGGGCCGGGAAGTGTATGGCGTGAATTGCATGCATATGACACAGTAGGAGCGATGGAGGAGCGGTCGGCGGCGCGGGCCGCGACCTCTGAGTGAATAGCACGAAGAAGGATGGGTTCCATACCAGCGTCCTTGCAAGCCCTGTTAAAGACTGCAGCACTTACCAGTGCAATGTCAACCTCGGGAGTTTCCAGCTGAGCAGCGAATTGAGAGACCGTAGGGTAAGAATAGATGGGTTCAAAAGGGAATTTGGACGAGAGGGGCTTGACCCGTGAAGTCCGAGAGTGGGAGCGAAGTGAGTCCCCGGGAGGGGTCTCCAGAATTGTCGGTGAAACCGATGGCGAAAGTTCCGGTAGCGGAACAGCGACCTTTGCATCAACGGTGTTGATGGCAGAAGGCACAGACATCTGTGGAGAATCAAAGTGTGAAGTGTTACGGAACGTAATGTTTCGAGATGCCCAGTCAATCAACGGATTGTAGTGGGATAAGAAACTGTAACCTAATACTGCTTTACAAGATGAATCTAAATGAGTAACATAAAAAGGCAATAGAAGCAGCTCGCCGGAAGGGAACCGAACAGCGATATTCGCCATATCGGTAATAGGTTTAGAAGATAATGAACCATCAAAGAGACGAAGATTAACAGGAGAGATTTTGGTCGTAGGAATAGAATTTTGTGAAACATAACGAGTATCGATGAAAGAGTCAGTAGAACCAGAATCAACAAGAGTAGGAAATTTAAGAAGAGCAGAGATAGGTTCGGCTGGCATGGCCGGATCGGATAACGGAAATTCAGTAGTTAAAGATATTACAAGAGATCGTTCAATAGAAGAAAGAGCGGATGCGTTGAGATATAACTCCCCAGGTGAGGTACAAACCTGATCAACGCAGCTCCCATTTCGTACCGGGGAACAAGAGCTGCAGATTAGTTTTCCAATTCCTCTTCTGTCACAAAGCGTCAGAGACGGAGTGACTAAGCGGAGTAACGGGGTAGGCGGCAGCGCGGAACGACGGAGCAGGCGGTAGAGGCGGAGCAACTGATTGGAGCGTGGACAGACTGGTCCCAAGATAATGACAGA
>MU795614.1:0-15602 GCA_027886305.1 Lentinula aff. lateritia
TCAGTCGCTCCGCCTGTACCGTTTGCTCCGTTGTTCTGCTCTACCGCTTGCCCCGCTGCTCCGCTTAGTCACCCCGTCTCTGACGCTTTGTGACACCTGGTCCCAAGATAATGACAGCGAGGTCAAGATAAGGGACCAGGCTGTGGGGGTTTGGCTGTGGGGGTTTGGCTATTTATACATAATCTGATCTGCAAGAAATAACGATGTAATACTGTACAGTTTAGGAACAAGGAAGGTGGTGGAAGCCAGTAGAAGGAGAAGGGTAACAGGTGGATCAGTAATCGATGATGGGGGTCAGGTGGATCAGTAATCGATGATGGGGGTCAGGTGGATCAGTAATCAATGGGATTTGATAGTGATGTAATCGTACAAGTAAGGGCGTCAAAATGGTGAAAAAAGGAAAATGATAGGGGCTATGTACTTCATGACAGGAAACAGGAAGTAGGGCAGAGTAGAATCATTCTCGTAGGTCAATGTCGGACATCTCAGTCCAGCTTCTAATGTCCTGGAATTTCTAAGCAAATTCCGCTACTGTCTGTCCTTCACCCTGCTTGAGAGATTGAATTGCATTACAGGCTTCCATACCTGGGTCTATTGATTCAAACCGCTGGTCAAATTCCGTGAGAAACTTCTCCCAACTGCCTCCAAAAGACGGATTCTCTGCATTGAAGTGTAGCAGGTGAAAAGTTGCTCAGTCTCCAACACCTTCTGTGAAGAAAGCCCAAGGTGGACTTGATAAGCTTTACCTGACTATTGGCAAGATCAGGTTGTTCTGATGCCCAGTTTTGGAACTGTGCCCTAAAACAGCATGCTTCGGAGCTGTCTTTACCCTTAAATACCTCAGGGTTGCTCATGCTTGATTTGGAAGACCAGCATTCCTCCATGTGTAGCAAGGTTGGCTATTGGGTAATGAGCTGTTTCATGAGGGTGTTCACATTAGGAGGAACAGGTGGTGCTGGAGTTGCCTGTGCAGGGTCAGACATGATAACAGTAGGTGATCGGGGGGGGAACTGGCAAGAAAGTTGTATCATTTACAGTAAGTGGCTCTTGGACTGAGTTGGGAAGGGCATTGGGCCAGGGTTGAGACCTGCAGTCGTACCAGCTATCATTGGTGTTGTGGACATGATTTTGGTCTCTGGGGTCAAGTGCGTGTAGGAGTGTGGAGCAGTCTACTCTGGTGGCAGGTGTTTCAGAATTGGGCAGGACTGAGGAAGATGTGGTGTCTGCAGATCCTGCAAGGACAACCTTATCGGCCGGTTGTCAGTGCAGTAATGGATCTTGAGCGAATGTTACAAAGCATCAGAGACAGAGTGACTAAGCGGAGCAATGGTGCGGAGCAATGGGGTGAGCAATGGGGCAGAGCAGCTGAGCAAGTGGTGAAGTGGAGCAACTGAGTGGAGCATGGACAGACTGGTCCCAAGATAATGACAGAGTTGTATCAAGTATTGTAGAAATAAGTACTAGTAAGCAGGCACATACCTGGTTCCAAGATAATGTTAAGATCATGTATACCGTAAAACCGTGCCAGGGCCATTCGGTACCAAAGTGCGGAAGCTGTAGTGAAGTTATTAACAACACCACTGTTATGCCGCTAGTCCCCGGAGAGTAGAGTCAGAGGTAGAGGAAACGAGTAGCAGCCAGGTTGAGCTCAGCAGTAAAGCCAATGACAAGGAGCGAACCAAAGAACTTAGAAGTTTTAAGGTCGAGACAGAGGTGCTCAAGGTATAGGCCTTAAGACTTTGGAAGACAGAGGGAGTGATCAAGGGTGATCTAAGTTAGTCTAAGTCGATAATTAAACTGAGGAACTAAAGTACAGTACTGGAGTATTTATATCAACTACTCGGTGGTTCAGAGCGATGTGCCAAACTAACTAATAGAGGCTGTACATTTAGTACCATCAGGGTAAGGAATAAGACAATAAAACTAGACTAAGTCAAAAGGGAATATGTGGTGAGAAAGAACAATAAGAAAAAGATTACAATAAGTCCAAGATTTTCAGAAGGCCGACATTGGCGGGAGGCACTGAGCATGGTCTTGACAGATAATGACAGAGAGGTCAAGATAAGGGACCAGGTAGTGGGGAGCTGGCTTTATATACACAATCTGATCTGCGAGAAATAATGATGTAATACTGTACAGTTCAAGAATAAAGAAGGTGGCAGAAGCTGGTAGAAGGAGAAGGGTAACAGATGGATCAGTAATCAATGAGAGTTTGACAGTGGTGGGATGTGAAAGTGATGGAGTGATGTATTGTACAAATAAGGGTGTAGAGACAGTGAGAAAAGGAAAATAATAGGGGCTACATACTTTATGACAGTCCTGAAGGGTCACAAAAAGGACTGACATGACCTTGACATAAATAAACAGGTTGTTGTATATCTTAGGAAAACAACTCATAGCAAGATTGGAAAGAAAAAAAACTTAGGGGCAATTTTTTTATCTACTCCTTCTCAGTTACCATCACTTCTAGTTCCAGACTGGCTTTCCTACATGAGAAGAATAATTGTTGCCTTCAAGCCCCAACAGTCATTTGAGGCCCCTGTCCAATACCTTTCATTTCAATGTCCATTTCTCTATCCTCTTCTCCCTCATCAAAAGATACACCATCCAATGGAGCACCAATATTTCCTAACATCTGGTTGGAAGCAAAGTTCAATGAAGACACATGTGTCTGTTGCCCTTTGGATATGGTAGTGTTTCCAGGTTCAGAATATGTGCGCAAGTTGAGCATCAGGCGGCTGATGAGTAGATTGGGCAATCTTCAAAATGTGTTTGAAAAAATGTAATTGTCAATGAGGGCTTGACTTACATATTGAAGAATGGTGTGACAAAGCCAGAAAAATTCTGTCATCAGCGGAAAAGTCTGGTTTGCGATGATTTACGGTGTTTTCACTGATTTACATACATTGGAACTTCCAGACTTCAATGTTACCTTGATGGTATCAATGAAGTTTTAACATCCTGCTTTCAACCACTTGTCAGAAAATAGAGCTGACCACTGAAAAGATAGCATCAAGAACTGCCACTGCAAGCATGAGCCTTGAATTATAAAAGATCAGTACTCATAACCATAGCTTCAAGGGCACAATAAAGAAATAGAACTTACAAGAAATATAGAAATGCTACAATCAATATTCAATAATAGTTCTAGAACATTGTTGTACAATACTGACCATCACGGATGATCACTTGTGTAATACCAGGTTCACCCAGCCTTTGCATTTCCACTGCATGCTGCATAGTCTTGATTGCAGTTAGCATAAAGATGAAGATGTCATATCCCAATATCAAAAACACAATGGCAAGTTGTTCTAAAAATGACTAACAATTGGGAAATCATGGCAGATGTATTGTTTGGTTCACACCTCTAGAAGATTGGAAATGAAGTATTTGTAGATGACCTGGTCAACAGGTACTTACTGAGTGAATTCATTCACATTACTAGCTGTTCCACCACACCTTGAGAATTCTTGGTATTGAGATCCAATTGTTGAGATGCTTTTTTTTACTACCATACTCTATATGCATATGAGTCAGAATGGGTTTCCAATTTTCTAATCCTTTCAACCCCAGTGACAATATCACTTACCAATATATCAAGCCCAAACTTCGAAATAATGAATACAAGAGTTATCCCAAGGATCACTTTATTTTTGTTGTATATTGCATAGACTCTCAAAGCAAAAAGAGCTGTTTACAGATAAAGACAGATCGGTGATATCAGACAAACTGCTTACCATTGGTTGCGATCAAAGCTATAGTTTCACAAACAAGAGCCATTGTAGTTTCTGCTTGGCACCTATGGTTATGTCAACTTGAATGAGAGTTATTGTCAGAAATTTGACACTTACTGCTTATCTGTTCCATTTCCAGGAAGATTGAATACAGCTTGCAACACTAGAAACAAGAAAAACATGTATCTATTAATCAGGAACAATACTGAGGTTCCAGTCATTTTTCTCTTCCATATTGATCTGAATTCTGTGGGCAATGTCTCGATGTGGTCTGCAATCCACAGTGCTGAATACAAATATAGTCAAAGAAAAATAGCAAAACTTGAGAAAAAAAAATTGCTGACTGGAAGCTGCAGTAGCTGCATAGTTCCCCAGTATCCTAAATTCAAGGAATGGAGATTTAAATCAGACAATAGTGACAATGGAACACAGAGTAAACTTTATTCACCAGGTTTCAGCCTGTGGGATTATGTCATCCATTGTGACAAACTTGAGGACACCAAATAGATGGTACACGAATTAAATTTATGGGGAAGGACAGAGAGTTATGATCAATTCACAGTGTACCTGTAATATTGAGTGTAGAGGTATAGGTTGTCGTCTCACCCTCGAATATGCTGTCTAAGTAGTCAAGATAAAGAAGCAGTAGATTCTGAATGTCTCTACTGAATGGAAACAGTAACTGAGATATACTGAATCTGATGTGATTTATAAGGGGATGGAAAGTGCCAGAAAATACTGTGAGTTGATTTTGCTTCCACGAGTTCACCTCAGTTCCAGTGAATCAATTGAGCTGTGAGGAAGTCCGAGATGAATTCCAATGACAATCCCATTCTATATTGACACAAACATGGTTATGGTGACTGTGACATGCAGATTTATCTCCCGTTCTCGAATCCGCACTGTTGGTTTCAATGACCACTTTCAAATAGAAGTTGAATCCTTTAATTGTTGTGATGCAGATACACTCCTAAACAGCTGTCAAGTCCCCCAATTGTTTATATAAGGCTGGCACTAAAAATCAACTGAGATGACATTGCAGGTTGCAGTTTTAGGTACTTCTATTGAGTTGAGGCAGCAGGTGAGGTTCAAAATCCCGAGGCTTGGATGAGAGACAGGAGATGCTTGATACATGCAATCTCAAGTCCAACTCCCTGCAAACACAGATGATCAAAGATTTTGGTGAAAGGCATTGTCCGAAGGCATTACGTGTGCGAACATGGGTGGAAGCCTTGTAAGAAGTTCATAGCGTCATTCAACAGTCGACTGTTGAATAGGGAAATATAAATGACCACAACTCCATGTATTAATTCATAGGATCATCCCCTTCTTCCTCACCACCTTCGCCAGTTCATTCTGCCCCTATTTGACGTATTGCTTGCGTACCGCAGACTTGAATGATTCAGTTAATTTTCTCCTTCTGTTTCTTCTTTGTGCCATAAGGGACACTCAAAATGCCCACAACTCGGTGACTATGTCTCTACCTATTGGTTCAAATGTACCATCATCCCCCTCTTCCTCCTTCTCCTCGCCGTCCTTCCCTTCCCTTCCTCTTCGAGATTCAAACAACCCGACTTCCCTCTCTCTCTTTTTCGTACCCATCACAGAACCACCAAGCCCCCTCTCCAGCTCCAACTCCATATTCATCGCAGGCTCTTTTTTGATTTTCCTATTCACCTCGGCGTCGAAGAGCTACACAAGCGAGTAAAGAGGGGAGAAAAGGATCAGTAAGGGGAAACAGAAAAGGACGAAAAGAACAATGTGAAGAACGGGATAGGAAAGGATGAATATTAAATGGAATCGAATTCGCAAGGCCAGTTGAGAAAATTGTTTAGAAATTGGAGAATATAAAAGAACAGATAATTTCATCGATGTTGAAGGAACACACAGAAAGGAGAACTCACACTAGCATACCCATGATCCAGAAAATCCTCCATCGCATATTCCCCTCTCGTGAATACGCCTTCAAAGACTTTTGCCATGCTGGCCACTGGGGCATGATAATGTGCTGTGTGGGCGTGCAGCTCGAAGAGGGAGGAAGAAAGAGCGTTGGTTAAGAGGGGGTTGTCGTGTGAAGGGAGGAAGGGGTCTAGGGAAATCGGTGAGAAGGGGGATGAGAGGGGAAATAGAGAGAGGAAGACAGTATAGCATCAGCGAAGATATTTTATACGCACAAGAAAATAAAGAGACTAACCTTCATACACCCCCTGCCCGTCCCACTCCCGGTGTATCATCCCCATCAACCCCGGGTGTCTCCTGATTAAATTCCACACAAAGGGTATCACGATGACTATCGCTGATGGCGGTGCGGAGAGGGAGAGGATGGAGAGACGCTTGATGAACGAGGCAAGGAGGGTTAAAGGGAGGTGACTGGATGATCGATCAATCGATCCAAGAGAGATTGTTTAGAACGGTAAGACCAGAATGGAGGGAACATTAAGGAAACTCCGTAACTTACGTGGAGCCTAAAAACACCTCTGCGAGCCTGAAAAACCTTGCGCGATGTTTGAGGTGAAGGAGGTCTCGGTCGAGAAAAGCGTAGAGACGGGTATAGAATGATGGGTAGTCGCTGTTCGAAAGGGTTGCGGGTGGGTAAGATTCAAAGTAAAACAAACGGAGAACAAGGAACTCACAGATTATATTCTGTCATAAGTACATACAACGCGTTGAGAGCAAGGAGACCTGGTGTTCCGCCTGGAGGTAGGGAAGGGTGAGAAGAGAGTAGACGAGACCGTTCGAAGATAGAAAAAATATCAAAAAGAAATTTATATCTTATTTGGGGCGAGACGCGTAAATAGTGAGGGAGTCACGAAGAGAAGGAACTAATATCAGACGGACGAACATACGGGCGAGCCGAGGAATATACGAAATTTCTGGGCAAAACCAGTAAAAACCCCACTCACCATAATCAACACAGGCCCCAATCCAATCCATAACCAACACCGGTCTAGTCAAATACGGAAGCACACCGCGGTGCATAACGTTCAACGCACGCACAGCCAGTTCCAGATCTTTGATATCCTCTACGTCTTCGGCGTCGACGTCATTATTGTTAGAGGAATACCCGGAAAGCCTGGATAACAGCGCCAACCAGGCATGGGTAAACACCGCACGATGCGAAGGTGTATTATGGAGGGATTGGTGGAGAGTTAGAGTGTGTTTGCGGCCTTTACTTCGTTCTCCTAGGTTATCCTTCTTCGTGTTAGATCCTCCGTTGGTATTCTGCTCGTCGAAAAACTTTCTCCAATCGTCTTCTTCGTCGTCTTCTTTCTCGATTTTGTCATCCTCTTCGTCGTGGTCGTCGAGGTGGAGTTCAGCGCCCTTGCCTTTTTTAAGCTTTGGCGGCTTCTTTCCCATCTCCTCGACCCACCACTGGCCTTTCTTGGCCTCGTTGTCTTCCTTTCCATCCTTGGCTGGTTTTTCCGAAGACGACGTGGAGGTAAGGAAAAAAGATGCTGACGAAGAGCCAGCGAGTCTCTCCAGAATCAAAAGTGTATTGGTCGGCGCGGCAGGATGAGGTTGTTGTTCTTTTTTGGAGAGAAGAGTCCTGTTGAATAGATTAGATCGGGTTGAAGACGAAATGACAAAAACCTCACCCAATTTCTCGTAGAAAGAACCACCGCACATCATCGTAAACACAGAGCCATTGATCACAAAACAAGTCGAGCACATCAGCGTCAATGAGCCCGTCCTTCTTATTTTCCTTTTCCGTTGTTCGATGTGATGGAGGACAGGCCACCAACGCAATGACGATTTTGCGAAAATGTGATATATGGAATTGCGGATCGCCTTTGATGGAAACAGACGTAGATAAATGTTTTTGTAGTGAAAATAGAATCTGCAGTGATGATGTCTACGAGAACGGTTAGTTGGATTATAAACTTGAAGCATTCAACTCACCCTCAACACTTTCTCCTCATCCTTCAGCAACCCACATAACAATTCCACACAGTCGTTCAATCGTGTCCAGAGCCACGCTTTCACAACCTTTACATTCTCATCCTCGCTTTTTTTTCCCCTCATTTTTCCACTACCAATAACCACAACCCAAACTCTATACAATGCCCATATCGCTTTCGACGTATCCACTGCGCTGATCCCAGCATCCGAGGCGACGGTGTAAAGGTCTACAAGGGGGTTGAGGGTCGTTGTCGAATTGGAATTGGAATCAGGTAAAACTGCGCTCGTTAGCTGACTCTCGAGAGCAGCAATAGTTTGACATGCTATGCTTTTAGTAGCCGATAACTTTCTCTTCTTCGACGGACGTTCCGTAGATTCAGAAGGTAACGAGCGGATAGGCATCCCCTTTGGTGGTCGAAGGTGAAGCTGCAACGCTAAAGTTTTTCGAGCTCGTTGACCCAACACCAGACTAATCTAGGCACGGAGGATTTTGATTTTGTGAGGGCACATGGTGTAGTTGGTTATCACATCCGCTTAGCAATGACTTTTAAGTTACAACACTTTGTAATGCGGGGGGTGCTGGGTTCAATTCCCAGTGTGTCCAGTACAATGTTACTCAGTCAGTGGTAGTGTCATTTTTACTAAAGGTTTTGGTTGGGAAGATCCTTCCCAAAGGTTCTTAAATCAGCCACAGAGTTGTTTATTTTATTCTATTTTACCAGAAGTGCAATAGTTTGGAATGGGACAGGAGATGCAGTCTTCATTTGCTTACTTAAAATACCATAGATAGATAGATATGCAGCTTCATCTAAAACAGGCTCCCACAGGGGATCAGCCTGGCCCAACCATCTCAACTGCAGCAAATGCTCATCCAAAAAGACATGGTAGACTGCACTGAGAGTGGAGGGGGTAAAGTACATGTTACAGTACATCAAACATTGTAGTACTGTAGGGACAACTCCTACCTCATCAGAGTCTTCACTTTCAGTCTCCACAACATCTTCTAGGTGTAAATCAGAATAGCCAACCAATCATATGTCGAGGACAAACAGCCTTCGTTTGCATTCCAGGTCGCCACATTTATGTAGATTTGGAGGTTGAGCAAACTGCTTTTAAAGAGTATTCCTGCATCCCGAGTGCTACTAGCGGTGACATAGAGCGTCACATATAGCGGGAACTCTCTACCCTCGGCGTTTTTTCCGGACATGATCATTACTCTTGAGCATAGCAATTTCTTCGATACCCGCATGAGCGGCAGCGTCTTCCCGCCCCCATTTCCGCTTGCCCCTTGCCCCTTTGCTACCCTGTCTCCGACTTTCCTCTCTAAGTTCATTCGCTGCCATACGGCCCGCATCATCAACGGTCTCGTGCATAGTCATCACAGCCTCTTTGTCTGTTGGCCATTCTTCCAACTTCTTTCCGAGAACAGTCTCTAGCCGTTGTAAGAGCTCAATATCATACTGTGTGGTGAAGGTAATGGATTTGCCGGCTCTGCCAGCGCGCGCAGTTCGACCCACTCGATGAATGTAGTCTTTGGAGTTCAAGGGCATGTCAAAGTTGATAACCATGTCGACAAGAGGTATGTCAAGACCACTAAATGGAGGACGATCCAAAAATGATTCAGAATTGTATTCCGAATGGCATTCGAGCGCTTACCGGCTAGCAACATCAGTCGCTACCAGAATTTTTCTTTCGCCACTCTTGAACTTGTTCAAAGCGCCCGTTCGTTGAGTCTGGGACAAATCTCCGTAGATAGGAACGACTGCAAACCCTAAGATCCGCAGCACGATGTTCAGCCTGAAAGGTTGATGTTTCGTCATCATTCGTACAAGAGAATAACCGACTTACCTCTGCGCCGAGGAAACATTCCGGACGAAGATAATCATCGAATTCTGGACGAGCGAATTGACTATGTATGCCAGAAGGACTTCCTTGTGTTTGAAGGGGTAGAACACATAATACTGCATGAGGGTATCCACAGTGTGATTTCTGTTCCAATGTGAGAACACTTGGATTGAAATTAAGCCGAAGGCACACACGCTGCGGAGGACTCTACGCGAACAGGATCCGTTAGGCTAGCTCTTTGCAGTTTCGAGACCTTTGTTGTCATTGTTGCCGAAAAGAGATACGTAGTGCGTTCCCTTGGTATAGCTTTCAAAACTGCATCTATGTGTACACCAAAGTCCAAGTCCAATAATCGGTCGGCTTCGTCAAGGACCTACGGCGAATTCAACCATCAGACATAACGACTATGAGGCTCAAGAACATACCAAGAATTTGAGCTGCCTCAAACTGAACCCCTTCGTAGCTTTGAGATGGTCAGCCAGTCTACCTGGAGTCGCAATCAAAATATGCGGTTTCTTCGCTAAGGTAACGGCTTGAGTGACTCTGTCCACTTCTCCACCAATTATCACTGCACATCGTACACCGATTCCAGCACCGAGAGCCTCAAATTGAGCAGAGATTTGATAGGCTAGTTCGTGAGTCGGAGCGAGCACACACGCGAAAAGGCCTTGGGGAGCATCCCAGAGCTTCTGAAGGATCGGAATGGCAAAGGCGGCTGTTTTGCCGCTACCTGTTGGAGCGAGCCCAATGATGTCTTTACCTGAAAGCGCTGGAGTGATGCAGCCCAGCTGAATTGGTGTTGGCGTAGTATATCCGAGGCTTTTGATGGCTTTCAATAAATGTTCGTTCAACCCTAGGTCGTCGAAAGACATCGAAGTTCGAGTCAGTGTAACGGCTTACGACATATTCGTAAGTGGGGCGCTTATTCCCGCTACCTTTAGGCACCACAAAACGAAACGAAGGTCAAATTGACATCAAGGTAATGATGTTACAGCCCTTTCCGTAACCATATGGAATTTGATTTTTTGAAAACCTGTGAGGTTGTGTTTGGCAAGATCACATGTCAAGTTTTCACCCTCAGTTTACTTGCATGTACTATGCGTCGATTCTCTGAAGATATGCGGGTTCGGGTACCAGTAATGTTTTGGGAACAGGAGGTTTCAGTGAAGAATATCTGCTACCACCTCGGGATGAAGAAATCTGTTGTTTATCATATCCTTGCGCAGTATTGGGACCATGGACGACTTCAACCTGCCTTGCATCGACAGGGCCGACCCTCTCTTTTGAATGACACTGATACTCACTATCTCTCTGCTCTCATTGATCTCCGACCTTGCATCTACTTGGATGAAATACAAGCAGAGCTAGAAAGATGTTGCCGAGTTCATGTATCAGTGCAAGCAATTGTACGCACACTTCGAAAATTAGACCTATCTCGGAAGACTGTCTCTGTACGGGCACTCGAGCGCAATGACCTTGAGCAGGCACATTTCATGCTGCAGATAGCTAAGCTGGTGCCACGACCAGACATGCTCATGTTCATTGATGAGGCTGCTCCTAATGCCAAGACATCTCTTCGGAAGTATGGGCGTGCAAAACGAGGTCATCGCTGTGTGCAACGAAGGCAATTTGTCCGCGGAGAACGTGTGTCTATACTGCCAGCAATAACTCTTGATGGCATTGTTGCCTATGATGTTATTCCTGGTTCGGTGACATCTCTGAAGTTTCTGAAGTTTTTGGAACGCCATGTTGTGTGTCAAATATATTTATCTAGTCTTTGTTATGCTCACATTTGAATAGATGCCATTGACCAATCCTTATCCAGGCCCTCACAGTGTTATTATAATGGACAATTGCAGTATTCATCACTCTGAAGAGGTCCGAGAGCTTATTGAAGATCGAAGTTGTATGTACAATCCAGTGCTGCATATCATTATTATCTACTAATTCTCCATCTAGTGTGCAAGCTGGTTTTTCTCCCTCCATACTCTCCGGATCTTAATCCTATTGAACAAGCTTTTTCAGCAATAAAGGCCTTCCTTCGACGGAACTGGAAAGATATCACTCTGAGTATCATTGACCGAGCTTGCAGAATAATCACACCTTTGAAAGCTTGGGGTTTCTTTCATGCATCAGGATATGTAGTATAATTCATTGGTAGCCATTGAGGGCATTATATATACAGTTATAATCCTATATATGATACAATTATATGCAAACATGTCAAGAATATCATGGAAAGTGGATGTAATAAGCAACAGAGGCAAGAAAGACATAGTCTATAGTTCCTCAAGTTCAGACTCACCATCAATGACTGGTACAAAATTTTCTGGAACAGGAATCATTGAATGTGCAAGTTCAGAGAAGTAAAACCAACTATAAGAAAGATCAAGTTTTTCACCATCATCTAACCGTCGCATTGATCTTCCTGAAGTGGAAAAGTGCCCACCATTGATCCATCTCTTCTCGAAACGTGTCCGATTTTGATGCTGGTCTGGTTGAGCCAATGGGGCAAGTGGTTGTTTTCGTTTTGCCTCAGGTCCATTGAACCAGATTGGTGCTGCGCGCTTCAAACACATGGCATCTCCATGTTTTATACCAAGATCTCTCAAGTCCTTGTCCTCTACACATTCAAGAATATCAGGTCCATACCCTTTATTCTCGAGTGCGAACAGGTGATATGTTGCATTTTTGACCCCAGCATCAGATTCGGCATACTCGAGAAAACGGCGGAGTTTGGTTGGAGTATTTTTAGCAGGGCTCAACAGTGGGGCCAACGAGGATGAAGAAGGTATAGGAGATTGCATGGGACGAGGTGGAATAATCATGGACATAATTGTGGCAAAATGCGCCAAGTTTGACTTTTCACCTGGGTTTACAGCTGCAGGTGCGGGTTGATGATGATGTGCAGAAGATGAACGGAGAGTACCAAATGGTTGTATAGATGACTGTCGATTTGCTGCACCAAAATTTGGGCTGTCATCATTTGATGGTGGCCTGAACTTATCAGCTAAACCACTATACTATATCAATGTCAGGTCAAAGCAATTAGCAAAGGTAAGTATCACATACTATAGCTCTGGTCCATTCATCTATGGCATTCGGTGAGAGAGCAAACTTTTTGGCTGTTGTAGGATCAATATATGTATATGTCAGATCGTAGTCATTTCCATGTTGTTTTTCCAGTATAATTCTCATGCGGGCAAGTTCCTGTTCCATCGGGCTCATCGAACTATCATCCTATCAACCAAGTTAGTATAATGTACAAAGTGGATTGAGATGAATACATACATCATCAAACTCATCGCCGTTTTCATCATTATCACTTCCTGCTGAGTTGCGCATCAACTATTTATTTACTCAGCGAGCGCACAAAATGCATACCATCAATCAGTTGGACATACCTTTCTGCATGATTCTAGTATTTCCTTTCCATCAATCCACACGAAGACTGTGGCATTTGTCTTACTCTCGATGATCTTTGCAGCTTGAGCGATGTACTCTAAAGTGCTCTCGACATCTGAACCTTGACCTTTCCTAAAGATGATATCAAAACCCCAAAATGGAATGAATGCAAGGGCAACATATGTCTTTTTGGGTGGGATTGCCATCTTCATACAGAACGGCCTCTTTTTAGTTGCTTTGTATTGTGTCAGTCCCATTGTTGTGAGAAGGGTGTTCATCAGCAAGATATGGTTATCCTCATTTGCTATAAATGCGAACTGGATTGACTTTGTTTTCAGTGTGCCAGTATCTTTTTTCAAGACAGCTACTGCTTTTTTTGTCTTGGGCTTTGTAAGTGTATACGTAGTCAGAGATACTGTAACTTCTGTCTCATGCGAGGTGGTGTCCTCTTCATTCTCATCTGAGCTCGACATAGGGACTGAGCTAATGGAAACGATGTCGACAACATGCAAATATCGATGAAAGTGTAGATGCATGTCTAAGAGAAGGTGATGCTAAACACAACCTTACAACTTTTCAAAAAAATTGAATTCCATATAATTACGGTAATAGCTGTACGGAGAAATCAAGATTACGCCCACATGATGTGTAAAAGATACCTCTATTTGAGAAAGATTCTACAATCAATTTGACATGGTTTTGATGAACAGACATTGAATCGGTGTCAGATGCCGATGATTTACAGAACTTGCAATGAACATCTTATCTATATTTTGAGTCCCATCACAATGACCTTCCTTCCATGTTTTGGTAACAGGACAAAGGAGGCTGAATATACAGGAATATGCTCGATCCTTCGAATGAAGAATGACACATCTGCAAAACCTGTATTTTCGGCTAAGGGTCCAAAAGCAGTTGAGAGCACTTCCCAGCAGTGAAAGCACCCAGAGCATGTTGCTTTCAGCACTGGGATTGCTCTTAGCCCTTAGCTGAATATCCAGGTTTTGCAGATGCATGCTCAATTCTTTGTTCAGTGACATTTGATACAATCCATATAGAAAGTATTCTATAGTACTTGAGGCACACTCCAGTGAATTTCCTCATTTCCTATATTCTTTTCGCACTCTCTTGAGCCACATACTATATTACTTGTACTTGCTGTTTTTAATCACTCTTGAAGCTGGTATTGAATTTATTGGGTTTGCTATGCTCACCCAATATTGAAGGGTTGACCCAAAATACATAGCACTGCCACATGAGCTTGCTTTTTGCCTGCTGTAAGACCTGGGTCAGAATTGGTCTTAGGGGTGGATTTGGTATGAGTGGTTTACGTTGTAGCATGCTAGGAGCAAGCTGGAGCTCGAAGGAAGCTACTGGAACTGCAACTGAGGACAGGAATGACCTAGTGGTAGTACGGAGTGGGAGATGTGACCCTTGAGGGGGTTCCTAGAAGGTCCAGGGAGGTCCCTAGGACAATAACCGGCAAGGATTGATGTACCTGGGAGTTAGGAGACGTAGGAAGGTTGCGTAGTGCAGATTGTAGTAGCTAGGAACATTAATGTAGGACCGTTACAGCTAGTAGTTGACTTGAGCCTCAGACATGAGAGCTCTAAATGGAGTGTGAACCTGGGAGGGAGGTTCCGAGATGAGAGGGGTAGTGGTGGGTATCCCAAGCAGTAGAGGTGGTAACAGAGAAGCAATACATAGGTGGGTGTGACGGGGAGCTTCGACATTACTTAGATCAAGGTCCCAGGACTTGGGAAGCAAGTAGGGAGCTTGAGGGATCTTGGGGGAGGTTGGCTCACTGAAACAATGGACATTTGGGGAGCTTTAGTATTGGTTGAGGGAGGTTGAGGACTCACTTGGATTGCTTAGATGTGAAGTGAAAGTATATATTGGATCGCGTAGATGATCGTAGAATCAAGAGACAGCGATAGAGAGACAGAGAGTAGAGAAAGTGAGAGTAAAGGAAATTCCATATAGGTAGCAGGTACAAAGGGACAGGGACTGGACCTATCACTGCATGCAATGACTAATAAGTTTGCGCAGCTTAGCTAAAACTTATAAGATACTGTCAAAAAATGACAGCCCGATAAGATTGCAGACTTATGAAAGGACTTATCGAGGACAAATGTGACAACCCTGTCACATAGGTTTTACATAATGAAGAGACTTATAGGAAAATTTATCTGATGAAGTACTAAATAAGTATTTGATAGGTAGGGTTTTATATTCAAAATTTGCACAATACTGATGGAGTACAGAAGAGAAACTTATAGAAGACATATTGGGAACTTATGTGACAGGGTAACAAATGAGGCTCGCAAAATAAAATGAAACAGTCAAAAACTTATAGAATAATTATATGACAGGAGAATGATGGAAGCATCACATGTTGGAGAATGTCTAAAGGGGTGTGAAGCATGCTCAGATGTGTCGAAGCTCTGTCCGGATGTGTGAAGCATGTCGGAAGGGTGTGAAGCATGCTCAGATGTGTTGAAGTTTGGTCTGGATGTGTGAAGCATGTCGGGAGGGTGTGAAGCATGCTCAAGTGTGTCGAAGGTGAGTCTGGAATGTGTGAAGCATGTCGGAAAGGTGTGAAGCATGCTGAAGTGTGTCGAATGTAAGTCTGGATGTGTGAGGCATGTCAGAAGGGTGCGAAGCATGCTCAGATGTGTCGAAGCTCAGTCTGGATGTGTGAAGCATGTCGGGAGGGTG
>MU795615.1:0-15538 GCA_027886305.1 Lentinula aff. lateritia
GTGTAGGAGGGCTTCTTACGCGTGTCGGGGGAGGTTTTAGGGGTTACTTGTGTCGAGGAAGCTGAAGATGGTAACTGGTATGTTTTGGGGAGGTATGGAGGTGGGTCTGTGCGGATTGTGAGAGCGTATGGCTGATACTGGGGCCGTCCTGGTAGTCACCAGGCATGAAGACAGGAGAAAGGGAGCTGTGGCTAACGGTCGAGGCATGACAGGTGAGCCGTGAAAGTACGAGGTACCAAAGCAGGGCGAGGAGTGGGAGGCATAGGGGAAGAAAGGAGGTCTTGTCCTGCACCCTTTATAGGCATTCGAGCAGAAGGGGAAGAAACGGCTTGTTGAACCAAACCAGAATGCAACTCCGCCACAGTGTTGCAAGGTGAGAAACTCCTGCAACTCTTGCTGGTCAGCATCAACCGTGTCCTGCTCGTCCAACATATGCAGCTCGAGAAGGATGGAGGTGGAGGAGGTACGCGCATGAAGCGCAGCGTCGTATTCGCGCCAGGCAGTCAAGGGAATACCCCAAGTCAATTGATGGGCAGGAGTTCCGTGGAGCTCCAAGAACCTTCGGCTGTAGGCAAGATCTTGATTACAGCGACGGGCGAAATATCTGTATCGAAGAATCTTCCCCAGACTGCAAGTCTTCTTGGACGAGCAGTTTGTACACTGAGGGGAATTCGGCAACACCTTACATTTCCCCGGGGTCTTCAGGCAATTGGTACAATGAGATGCTACCTCTGCTAAAAGAAGCCATAACGGGTCATCCTGACAGTAAGCTGACAGTGGTTTTCCAGTGTTGAAGACCGTCTCGAACAGTTGAAGCTGCGGACGAGACGGCAACTCAATCGTAAAAGCTAGTTGGTCAGTCTCGACCTCCCCATCAGATTCGGGACCCGGGGAAGGTACCTCCCCCAAAGCGGTAAAAATGGGTAAGGAAGGAGATGGCGTGCGAGAAGCAGGACGAGCAGGAGTAGAGGACATTGCAGTTATAGGAGTTTAACCCGTAAAACTGAGGTGGTGAAAGAAGGGGAAAAGGAAGAATCTGACGGACTTCAACAAGAAAATTTTGGGGACCACGTGAAGGTCAGGTGACTTCCCAGAAAACGCGCCTACCCTTCGCAAGGGCGCGAAGGGGTTACAAGGGGGGGTAATGTCATGCCCTGGCTACAACCAGACCCGCCCCAGTACCAGCCATCACCTCCTATTGACCTCTACACCTTCCTCCCAAATACCACCACGCACCTCCCCAACTATTACCATTCCCCTGACATACCTACCCAAACGTCCCGGCGTTCACCCCAATACACATACAACACCCTCCTAATAGCCAACCCCTTTAAGTACTAAATCTCGATTACCTTCCTCCCTAGATTAGCTGCCTCATGTTTCCAGATGTTCTCTTGTTCACTTCCCGTACCTACTTAAGTAGCGCCGCAATGTCCAGAAGCCCCAGCTTGGTATATTTTGAACACACACCCTTTACATAGGTCCAGTCCCTGTCCCTTTGTACCTGCTAACCATATGGAATTCTCTTTACTCTCTGTTTCTTTATCTCTGTTTCTCTCTACTCTTGCCTACTGTTTCGACGATTGCCTACACGATCCAATATACGCTTTTACTTCACGTCTAAGCAATCCGAGTGAGTTTCCGAGCTCCCTCGAACAATACTAAAGCTCCCCAACGCCTAATGCCTTGGAGAGCTAACCTCCCCAACACCTCCTCGAGCTCCCCCATTGCTCCACAAGCTTCGGGATCTCGATCTAGGTAACGTCGAAGCTACTTCTTATGTCGAACTACGTATCGCTTCTCCGTTACAACCTCCCACACTCGAGGACGTCCACCTTCGAGCCCAGTCCCCGGGAACCTACCCTCCCGGGCGTATACATTCTCAGGAGCTTATACACTCAAGACCAATTCTCTCTACGACCTATTTGACCCTACGTTGACGTTCTAGCGAGTACAACTCCTCCTACGCAACGCTACATTGTTAGCCCAGTCAAAGAGGACCTCATGTTGTACTAAGAAGGAATGTCTAAAAAGAAGGTCATATCAAAACCCTGAGTTCTTGTTGAGAACATAGGCTAAGATTGTCTCCTTGACAGTCCCAATCTGGATGGTGAACCAAACAAAGCCTTTAGTTGTTGTATGTCCTGCTCCAACTATCTCCTGGGGCTTAACCAGGGCAAAGTATTCTGCATCAATATAGGCCGCAATATCGCCACAAATATAGTTCATTAGCACCAGTGTCCAGGATTATCTCAGCCTCTATTGATTTGATCTTTCAGAAGTGATGAGGTCGTCCACTAATCATCACAGCATAAACTGGCAGGGTAGATTCTTCACTTCCCAAATCAATATTAAAGAAATTTGCCATTAGAGGATTGGAGGTAGGCTCGGTTTTAACACTGGCAAGGAAATTGTGGACATCTCTCTTTGTGACCTTTGACTTCAGGTTTGCAAATTGTCCTTGAAGGGGATCAAGCTGAGTGGGTTCATCTGCTCTAGGTTGTATTATGATATGAGGATATTGATGTGGATCCCCTTGGGCAATAGGAAACATTAGATAACGAGTGCAATTCTCTCGAGTTATAGGCAAAGTCCAAGAGGTAGATAAATTGCATTCTCATTGTCTTCAAGGTTGATGACAGTCCCTAGCATAGTGCCCCATCTTGTTACAGTTGTAACATTGGAGCTTCAATTGATCATTGGACATTGGGGCTGCAGCAAAGGCAACAAGATCCATTGGTGAGTGAGTCAATGTGGTGGCAGCAGGAGAAGCAGTGGAAGGAAACATTGAGGATGTAGAGATGTTGGTAGAGGATGGAATATTCCTATTCCGGCACAGATCCATGGTACAGCTGGTGTTCATATTTGAGTTTGTGACAAGACCGTGCCTACAGGTCAACAATATAGAGGTTCCGAGGTCAAATATGGGCCGGAAAATGGCCCAGGATAATTCCGAGGTCTGGAGCTGAGTATTGGCCTGTAGTGCACACTGGGAGTGGGACGTCGGTGAAGCTATTAGCAACACCCTTCACACACTGTTGATGTCCCTGGGAATGTAATGGCAAGAGTACAATGTTGGTATGAGCAGCCTAGATGGGGTTCCTGTGATCCGGGAGTCCAGAACAGCTTGGAAGCAAAGGGTAAAGAAGATATTAAAGACTGGGATAAGGGGGTACACTTGATTTCAAGCTTGACTACAATGTACAAAGTATCCTAGCTTATATACATCCCAAATACAGTCACAAGACCTCGATGAAAGCTCGGAATAATAAATAAGTCACAAGGTTATTATTCCGAAGTCCGGCCGCCCCGGGCCGGGCCGGGAAGTGTATGGGGTGAATTGCATGCATATGACAGTTTGCTTCTGAGAAACACTTGGAGCATTCATACACTTGAGCAGAGTCATAGACTTCTGCCATATTTGAGGGGGTCGCATTAGAAATGTGGAAACAGAGCTCCGGAGGGAGGCTTTGAAAAAAATGAAACTTACAATCACCAAAGGTCATATCTGTAGGGGAAAGTTGCATTTCAAGCTTTTCAAAGCAAGGAATGAACTCAGAGACGTTACCTTTGTAGTTGCAGTGGTTCAAGCTATTCCGAAGTTCATCCATTTGGGCTGGATTATCAAATTGAGTACAGAGAGCTTGCTCCATCTTGTCCCAGGTGAGAGGTTGGTCACTATTTTCCTGTTTCTTGGCTAAGTACCAGGTTTGAGCTGCATCCCGAAAACAACCACTTATGATAACTCCCCAGTCCTCCTGAGCAATGTGAGTGGCTTTCAGTAAGTCTTTTGCAATCGAAATAAAGGCACAAACATTTTCATCAGGACAACCTCGGAAAATAGGGAGTTCTATGCACAAGGGAGCTCAAGCTGTAGCAGAGGAGGAGACACTTGGTTGGTTGGGTGTAAGATGGGATATAGAATCTCAAAATGCTGAGGACAGTGATTCAGTTGAAACTCGTTGCTGTCGGAGTTCAGCAACATGGCCTTCACTTTCTTGAAGATGCTGAGCAATATTACTGAAGATTGGGGCAATGACCTTGAATGCCTCGGTAGTCAGTACTGCGCAAAGCTGATCTAGAGTGACATCGGGCATAGTCAAATTGTACTATGTGGATTCAAAGTTTGTTGGGATATTCTGTGTTTTGTAATGTCGTGACTAGATAGGGTGATTCTCTATAGAGAGGTAACCAAGTGAGTATGGGAACTTTTCGGGCTAGCAATATAAATGTACAGTCGAGAATTCCAGTCTCAATGATGAGCAGTGAAGATGTCAAGTAGATAAGAGACCCTTCACTTTGCAAAGTGAAGTATCTGTCCGTTTGATTTTGGGCTAGAGTCTGGTCGAGCGATCAAAGGGGCGGAGAGAATTCTAGAGTTTATTCACCAGTTCCTATGATACTTTATACTACTTTTGACTATCTAGTTTTGGTACCATAGAAATCCACCAGAGGTACAAAAATAGGACAAGAGAGTACAAATAAAGTAATAGGTGAAATTCACAAAGTCATAAGAACTTCAAAGAACTCTGAAGAATTGACTAGAAGGTAAAATAAAGTCATAGAGAACTTCGTAGAATAAACGGAAGCTAATATATAAGTCATCTGTGAACTAGAAGATACGACCGGAAGGTCAGAACCGAAATAGGAAAGGTGTGGGCTAGATGCCGAGAATGGGATCATACAACAGTGCGGGATACCATGCGCACGAGTCATGCCGAGTGATGTCCGGATTCAATGCCGGTCCCAACTGGTCTTCAACGGTCGGAAACAGCGGTCCGTACCACCGTGCCCATGGTCACGTTGAGTGTTTAGCCGGTTTTCCTTTCCTGGGTCCCTTTTCTCAACTCCTGCCACCATGACCGCCACACATGCCGCGGGCGAAGAGCTTAACTACATGTTCGCGCATATCGAAGATGATAAACTAGTGGAAGGCCCTGATGGCTCGGCGTACGACTATGGAGGTCCAGGAGATAATGTATATTCCTTCATAGCTCCCGTTCGAAAACAGCGACCTCAAACTCAAATCCATCGCGAATGGGTGCTTCTAGTGCGTTGCTCCAGAAAAACTGTTCATGAACTCATTTCTCTGCATAGGTCCCTGAAACTCCAATTATGTATGCCCCTTCCACAACTTTGTGGGATCGTGTCGCAGAATGCCCGCCTGTCGAATACAAGACCGGATATTGGCGTGTTTGGGTGTCTGGCCCCCTTCCTGCACCTGTTCCACCCATCGATCCTGTCTCCATATCCGTTTTTCTGGTTCCCCGTTCCCAGTACGCACGACTGAATGAGGAACGGGACAAGTTGACCGATTTGCGGGTGAAGAACATCTTTCAACGTCCCGAGAAGGCTCCTTCCAAGGGTGCCACTGCCTCGACTTTTATCAACGACCACAGATCCAATCCCATTGCCATTGGGAGGCCGAAGCTGGACGATTTCTATCACGTCCCTATTTCCCTCTTGCACGCCGAATTTGCTCAATTCAAAGAAGATCTTGTTTCCGGCGCTCTTGATCAAGAATTGTCACCCCTCGCTTACAGGTGGTCGAAAGAGCTCTCAGGCCTCATTGAAGACGAAAAGGAGCGAGAGTCCAAGTTTAACGAGCTGTTATCCGATTTACTTGACGGTTACAAGGTGGTGAAGAAAAAAATCGGCTCGTTTGAAACCGGCGGAGGCATAGATCCCAAGGATTTAGATTTACCTGATCTGTTAGTTAAACCCTTGCTTGTGGACGTCAAGATAGAATTTACCCAAGGATCGTGTGACGCTGTCTTTGAGATCGTACTTTGTGATCAGGAAGGTGTCAGGCTCATACTTTCAAATGATAAATACAAGGGTGATTGGCGAAAGACAAGGATTCCCTCTGTCCTCGTCATTCATAATGGTATGCCATGGACCTTTGCTTTTGTTTTGTCTGATTCCGACATGTCACAGGTCCCAATATTCAGGCTCTAGGTGCCGTCTATCTAACTGATCAATACGTCGAAGTTCTCTCACCTTCCCTGCCGCTCTACTTCAGCGAGTACGATACCCATTCTATGGAAAATCTTCTCAGATTTATGACAGCCCTCCGGAATCTCTTCCGCTCTCTTCTCAAGGTTTACAAAAAGCCAAACGACTACGCTACTGACTCTGATCAGGTCAGTTTCCCTTATCCTCGCTCATACCGGTCCTCCGGGACCACAGTTCGGTTCACCTACATCAAGCGAGTCAGCCAGATCCGCCTCGTATTCACCGCTCGTACTGAGGGTGATCAAGATATCATCGTCAAATTCGGATACGGGCCTTATGGAGTTGAGGCGCACCAGGCAGCAGCTGAATCTGGCTTTGCCCCAGCTCTGCTGAGCCATTCCAATCTTGCTGGTGGATGGTGGATGGTAGTGATGGAGAATTTGGAAAGTGATTTTCAACCATGCGACGATGTTAACATCCTCGAGCCACCTTGCAAGGATGCAATTACAGAGTGTGTGTCGAAGTTTCACAAACTGGGTTTTGTTCATGGTGATTTGCGTGACACGAATGTGTTTGTGCGTCGAAAACAGGATAGATGGCAATGTCAGCTCATTGACTATGATTGGGCTGGGCGAGAAGGAGAGGTTGTGTACCCGATTGGAGTGTATAGCACTCACAGTGTCTGGCGACCCGAGCTTCATCTGGATGGTCAGTTAATTACCTCTGAGCATGACAATTCAACGGTAAACGAATTCTTGAGACGACGCACTAAAATCATTCGTTTCTGAAGTAATTTTCATTGGAACTTAACTATACTGTATCTATACGATGGTTTTGGTCGGTTGTCTTATGTATATCATTAAGTAGCTTTGATGCTTTGTGTTAAATAAGGAGTCGGATCCAGCTGCACTGACAAATGCTTTTTTAAATGTTACCCAACGAGGCAACCGCCACCAACTACTATTTGACTGACATGTCAGGCTCTCCTCCCGCTGGACACATCTGGTTCTATCTTGAATCGGTTCCAAATGACCCCAATGCACTCTTTCTCGAGATCCCTTTAGTGCGAATTCAAAAACTTTGCCTTAACCCTTTCAAGTACCTATGCTTTCTTGTGTATGCCATCCTGGCACTTGATGGTGTTGTCCGTGATCCCACTGGATAAGATAAGATAGGATATGAATTATACTGGCAAGGTCCAAATACCGGACGGTATAATTTTGCGTTCCGCCGGTGCGTTCTGTGTTCCGACGGATTTGCGTTTAAGTCACACGCGTTCAAACATTTGCATTCACATTCAATATAGCTGCGTTCACAATGAATATCTATCACATTTGCTCAACTATTGCCAAATATTTACAGCATATTCAAAAAACCTTGTCAGTAGCGTAAAAACAAGATAAAATAAAATAAAATCGAAAAGGTACCCGGCGCCGGTGAGCGGCAGGGCCCGCTACGGTTCAAAGGTTAAGTGTTCAGTATAAGATGTTGAGGGTAAACGAGCTACAATAGATAACTAGGTTTTATATGCAATGACACTGAGACCGCCATATGAAGATCCCGGGCAAGATGTATTAGAACAAGAATCACCTCTTCGCCATTCATACTCATTCCATTTAGGTTCTTGAATCAATACGTGTCCTTTTGACATATCACCCCACACAAATCTGCAGATATCCCTACCACCAACAGTACTGCCATCTGAAAGTTACTGTGCCTGAATAAACACCCTGTGTTTGAGGAAATAAGGAGTGTCGATGTAAGAATACAGGTTTGATGAGACAGTGTACAGTATCCAGATTGTATAACAGGGATACAGGCATATTGTCCAGCAAGATTTCCATGTTTTTGAGTTGGTGATTACTTTCAGAGAAGTGATGACGGAAAGTTTCGGAGAAATGACTTCCGAAGCTAGATGATTGCACTGGCACTGTTGTTGAGCACAATCGTTAAGCAAAAACGAAGCGGTGTATGGTAAAAAGGAAAGAGGCTGTGAATGCTGTGTGAATGACATAGATTGTATGACAACATTGCTATTTACAGCCAAAATTAATGTAAAGAACAGTCTACTAAGGAGCTTAACTTGGAAGAGGTAACTTTTGGAGCTACGTTGTTGCAATTGTAGAATAACATGACAAGCGTTAGACAAGCATTGCACACAGAAACAACGGTGAAACTGTGCATGAATTCGCATAGAAAAAAGGCTGTGTGTATGACTAAAAAAGTACGACAGGATTGCTTTTTACTGCCAAAATGATCGAATAGTTCACTCTACTAAACCCTTTACAGCAAATTGCAAAACCGGAGGGTGGTCCAAATATTCGCTGAACTGATGGCCGACCTTGGCCGGGGATGCGACAATGTCACTGCCACTGCCAGCTGTACAATGCACAACGTTTCGACTGTGAAAAGAATCTACAATGCGCTCAAATAACTATCGGTACATCCATCTCAAGAAGAAAGGCCTTGTTGTCAGCATTTGCTGCCATGGTATCAGCCAGTCAGAGCTTGCTAGGCAAACAGGAATAGGAATACGAACAATTCAACGCATTATGCATAATTGGCAAAGTTGTGGTGATGTAGTGAGAAGACCTGAAAAATCCTGTCGGCCGTCCATGCTCTATGAACAGTGTTGAGATAGCAGTCAGTCTCTCTAACTTACCATTCATTCTACAACATACTAACTTTTCTGCAGTTCCTCGAAGGTCTTCTTGAACAAACTCCAGATCTATATCTCTATGAGATAAAGGAAAGGCTCGAGGACGTCTATGGTGCTAATTATACAGAATCTACTATATCCCGAACTCTTGAACAATGTGGCTGGACCCGCAAGAAGGTGTGAAACATATCTGTATCCATGTTACTTTGTCACTCATTCTTTGCAGGTCACTCGTCCTAGTCGAGAGGCAACAGAGGAAGCTCGCAACCAGTATCTCATGCAGATTGCTGAGATGGAACCATCCATGATTGTTTTTCCTGATGAATCTCACACAAATCGCCATACAACATGTCAACAATATGCTTGGTCAAAGAGAATGAATAGAGCTCATCGATATGATTATTTTGTACGTGGTCAGAGGTACGTTACTTGGCCTAGTTTCGCTGCAAATATTTGAGACCTGCAACAGATATTGCATTCTTCCTGCTATCTCACTCAATGGTGTACTGCATCTTGACATCTTGACATGCTCTTGGACGGGAGAAGAATTCCGAAACTACGTTGAGGTTCTGCTGGATAACATGAACCCTTACCCTGGACAAAACTCGGTTTTGATAATGGACAATTCTAGTGTGCATCATTTCGAAGGGTTAAGGGAACTTGTTGAAGCACGGTGTGTAAACGATTTTCATGCCTGTCATATTGCATGTGCTCATAACAAGGTTTAGTGGCTGTTGTCTCATATATTTACCACCATACTCACCAGATTACAGTCCAATCAAAGAAGGGTTTTCCGCATTGAAGGCCTGGATTCGAAGGAATAGAGACTATGTCCTTGGAGAACTGACTGGTGATGTATTGTGCGATCCAATTTCCATGTTGTGGGAGGGTGTCTTTGTAACAATGGTTCCTGAATCTATCATTGGCTGGTATCGCAATTCAGGTCATAATGTATAATGAGTATTGAGACACTAGGGCATTGTATTTACATTATCAAGAATTCATTATGCTACATTACTTGTACATATGTATGTTGCTGTCTTCTATAAAATCAGTTTACAAAAACTTCAAACGATGTCTGCATTTTCCTTCTCATAGTCAAATTGAGGCTACTTTTGTCCTATTTTCCCCTTCGCTGCACGTTTTGCTGCTTGTTTGAAACCCTTCACCGCACCTTCAGCCATACGAATCTCTTCAACAAAAAACACATCCGGAAAATTAGAGACAGCATCTGCATATGCAATCCCTTTTCGGTGAAGAGCACTTTCGTACTGATGGTACTCGAGGTCAGGCTTCTTTGCATGCAAATCGTCCAATACATCTCTGATTACTACTACAATATCATCATCATCACTTTCATCCTCATTTTGTTTATGCTTAGCGGAGTATTTGAGCTGGATTTGGCAGTGTCTCAGAGAGAGCTGTCCAAATGGATGTGAATTAGCTGTCCAGATGGTCCTTGGTTACGCTTGATGGAATGGGCCTGTCGTGTGGCTTGTTTCTCTACAAGGTCATCGAGGTTGAGAACAGATGGTGGATGTAGGGGACCATCTGACTCTCCGTTGTGCTAGGTATGTGTAAGCCAAAACCATGGACAAATGATTCAAACAGAGACTCACCCATTTGCATGCTCATAGAGTTATCTCTTCAATACCAAGATTGACATGTTGAGCTGCAGCAACAGAGTTTTTCCTTCAATTTTGTTAGCTCGTCGCCATAAGAAGTGTCAGTGGTTTTAAGTGGCTTTTCGGAGACTTCTTTCTCAACATTTGGAGTCTATGTATAGTCAAACGATAAGCCAGAAATGGCAGCTGGACTGATATGGAACATACTATATTCTTGATGACCATGCTCAAGGGTGTAACATGCCGAGAACTCTTGTTTCGGTTCAAAATTTCATCAAAAGCTCCACGCACATCAGCATCGGTCTTCAAACAACGAAATCCTTTGTTCACAGAAGCATCACTAACTCGCCATCCAAGCTCAATGTCTTCTTCAGATTCCAGTTCCATATTTGCATGGACTGGCGCGAGGAAATCTTGTGGTTCGATAGTCACAGCATTGATTCTTACTGTGACATAAACACATTTTGACTTTGGTCCTGACTTTGAAGAACCTGCCAGTTGCTTCTGGGGGATGTCAACTTTGATCATGGAACCCGGATCGTCACCTATGCTGATGATCAGCCTTCATGTAATACAGCATCACTACCATAGTTTACCTCCAAGTTGTTGAATATTGCTGTGTCTTTGTTGAGCAGGGTGAGACTGAGTTCCGTCAAAAGCTCCGCTGTCCAGGACCTGGTTCATCTGTGCAACTGCTTGCTGCTGGGGGGTTGGAGGAGGAGGAGGACCAATTCCAAGAAGATATTGAGTCATATTAGGTGGAGGATGTCCATTAGAGTATTCGTAGTGGGGATACATTGTACATGTTGCCACTCATGATAAATTGCTACCTTATATATGTTGTTTTGTATGAATCGTCATAGGTACACAATCTACGCAATGTGCCCCACTCTTCTGGTCAGCTCTCCATTGCTCGTACAATGATCAAGGCGGGCATAACTTTGGAGCTGGCAGGTCTGCCGCTGTTGGCCATCAGCCGGCCATCAGTTCAGTTTTTTTTCTGACCCGCCTCCGGTTTTGCAATTTGCTGTAACCTCTAAAAAGGTAGCAGGAATATCTATCACATTTGCTCAACTATTGCCAAATATTTTATTTTTTTTGAGGAAAATACATCTATGTAATTGCAGTCAAATTTGAGCTCAAAATAATGCCCAGCTTGAAAACATGATCCTGAGATTAATTATCCAGATTACAATAAATAAATGTCTTCTGCACTCTTCACCGCTGTTACCACCACCCTCAAAGGTGATAACTACGACACCTGGATCTCCAAAATGGAAGCCTTTCTCCAAGCCACAGGGCTTGGGTCAGCTATTACTTCTGACCCACCTGCCGAGCTGTTTCCACTTGACATGTCAGACCTTGACAGTGTCAAAACTTGGAAGGAATATGACAATGTCTTCAAATCCTGGAAGGAGATTGACACCAAGGCTGTTGGCAATATCCGCCTCTGCCTTTCTCCGTCCATCCGCATCCTTACTAAGGACAAGTGTGACACGGCTAAGAAGCTGTGGGAATTCTTGCAGAAAACCTACAAAGTCAAAGGTCTAGGCGCAGTCTTTAATGACTTTGCTGCCACTATGGCTGTCAAGATCCCATACAAGGGAAACCCACTAACAGCTATGACTGACATTGGCATATTCTTCGCATGTATGGATGACACTGACATTGGCATCCCTGCCCACCTCGAAGCTCTGATCCTTCTATCTAAGCTTCCATCACACTATTCTGTCGTTGTTCAGACTATGTCTCAACTCGGTACTGATGAGCTCAAGGGATTGACGCTTACCAAAGTTCGTATCTGTGAGATTCATGCCCAACCACTAACACAAAATCCAACTGAGCCAAAAGGCTACTATGACAGGATAATTGTCATAGGTGGTTGGGACTATATATACCACATGTATTAAGACCTCTCCGCATGATCTTAACAGTATCACAGTTATGAACACTTTCAGCGGAGACACCATTGGCAACTCCCAACCGCAGAACGCAAACAAGTTTTCGAATGTTCATTGCAAGGGAAACGATCCCAAGTTCTCCTAATGTTAAGATCATGTACACCGTGTAACCGTGCCAGAGGTCACAGAGTGTCTAAGTGCGGAAGACGAGTGGGACAGTAGTGAAGTTATTAACAACACCGCCGTTACGCCGTTAGTCCCCGGAGATTAAGAGTATAGAAGGGAGGAGCTGAGTAGCAGCCAAGTCGGAGCGGCGGTATCGCCGGTGACGAGGAGCGAACCAAAGAACTTATAAGTCCAAAGGCTATAGAGATAGTACTTCAAGGCAGTGAGCCTGAAGACTTAGAGGAGCACAGAGTTCAGGAGGGAATCTAAGTCGATAATTAAACTGAGGAACTACAGTAGCATACAGGCAGTATTTATATCTACGGAGCGCCAGACTAACTACTAGGAGCTATACGAGTAGTACCTGCAGGGTAAAGTAAAAGACAATAAGGAGGGACTAGAACGAAAGGGTATGTGTAGTGAGAAAGAACAATAAGAGTAAGATTACAATAAGAGAAGGCTGACTTCAGGAGTTCGAAGGCACTGCTACACTGTGGCGTCCAGTTCCACACTGACTGGCGTTTTTGGTTCGTGTACTTCGTATAGGCCTCATTAGCTACCCGAATTTGTTCCTGGAGGTACGCATGTAGTTTGTTGAGGTTGGACGTGTATTCGTTGACCTCCGCTCCTTGTATTTGCTCCAGCGTAATGGACAACTTTGGGTGATATCCCTTGTTGGCAAAGAACGGTGAGACACCCATCGTCGTGTTTGGGGTGTTGTTGTATACGAATTCAGCCATTGGTAGGAGGAGGTCCCAGTCGTCCTGGTCGTAGGAGCAATAGATCCGAAGGTATGCCTCCACAGATTGGTTTACTCGTTCCGTTTGTCCGTCTGTCTGGGGGTGATATGCAGTAGACAGGCGGGATTCGATCCCTAGTGCTCTACAAAGCTCCCTCCAGAATTGAGACACAAATAGGGAGCCCCGGTCTGAAGTTATGTGGGAGGGCATCCCATGCTTTGAGAAGACGTGTGTGATGAATAGATTGGCCAAGTCCTCCGCATTATCCGTCGTGTGACAAGGAACATATATAATCTGTTTGGTGAGTCGGCAGACTACTACGAGAATGGCGTCGTATTTCTCTGGACCCGCCGTGGCTGGGAGCTGGGTGATGTGGTCTAGGGAGATTGAGGACCAAGGTTGTTGACCAATTGGTAATGGACGGAGGTTCCCGTAAGGTTTGGAGTGACTGGCTTTGGCTCTCAATCACGGGTGGCAGCTCCGCACGTAGTAGTTCACGTCCTTGGACAGCCCTTTCCAGAAAAACAGCTGGTTTACGAGCTTCTTGGTGCGTTTCTCCCCCGGGTGTCCCCTCAGTTTATGGTCGTGGTACGACTGTAGAACCTCCCTTTGTAGAGTTCCAGTGTCTGGGACATATATACGACCTCCCCTCTTTATCATTCCATCCTCCCAGACGAGAGATTCCTCCTCGTTGCGTGCAATCCTCTTCAGTGCTTCGATCATAGTCGTGTCCTTTGGAGCTTCCCTTACTCGATTTACTAGCAGGTCCTCGTTCATGAGGATCGTAGCGTTGAGAGTACTCTTTCCCTCCCTGCTAAGACCTGATCCCGTGGAGCTCCCTTCTTTGGATACACGTCTGATCTTCGGGTGATCGCGTCCGGTTTGGCTCCCAACCTCCCTGGTCGATAGTTGATGACGAAATCGTAACCTGAAAGGAGTTCTGCCCACCGGGCTTGTCGAGCTGTCAGTTGCTTCGTAGTGGAGAAGTACTGGAGGTTGTTATGGTCTGAGTATACTTGGATTTGGTGTCGGGATCCTTCACAGTACGCCCTCCATTGTTTGGAGCAATCCACGATAGCTAGGAGCTCCTTATCGTAGATGTCATAGTTCAGCTCCGCTGAGATCATCGATCGCGCATGGAAGGCAATGGGATGTATCTCCCCTGTCTCAGGATCCAGTTGTGATAGGATCCCTGCTATAGCCAAGTCGGAAGCATCACATTCGAGGATTACCGGTAGGTTCGGGTTGTAATGCCCCAAAACTGGGGCTTCAGAGAAGGCTGACTTCAGGAGTTCGAAGGCACTGCTACACTGTGGCGTCCAGTTCCACACTGAGTCTTTTCGGAGGAGCTTCGTGAACACCTTGGTGATTCCTGAGTAGTTGTCTATGAACCTCCTATAGAAGTTCGCAAATCCTAGGAACGCCTGGAGCTCCTTAACCGTTCTTGGTTTTGGCCAGTCCATTACCGCCTTCACTTTTTCTGGGTCCATGGATACCCCCAGCGGTGATATAATCACCGCCAAGTACTTGACGGTGTCGACATGGAACGCACATTTTTCCGGCTTTGCATGGAGGTGGTTGGCCCGTAATCGTTCCAGGACCTTCCTGACGTGCTCCACATGGGACTCCTCGTCGTCTGAGTAAATCAGTATGTCGTCCAGATAAATCACCACACAGATGTCCACCATATCGTGAAAGATCTCGTTCATGAAGAATTGAAATGCGGAGGGAGCATTCCTGAGCCCAAAAGGCATTACCAGGTACTCAAATGACCCATACCGAGTTCGGAATGCAGTCTTCCACTCATGTCCCTGGGCTACCCTGACATTGTTGTATCCTGCGCGGAGGTCCATCTTTGTGAAGATCTTTGCCTTCCGTAGTTGATCCACTAAGGTGCCTATCAGTGGTAGAGGGTACCTATTCTTCTTCGTAATCTTGTTCAGAGCTCGATAGTGGACGCAGAGTCGCAGGGTACCATCCTTTTTCTTGGCAAACAAGACAGGAGCTCCCGCGGGGGAACTGGAGGATTGTATGAACCCCTTCCCCAACATCTCGTCGATGTACTCCTTGAGAGATTTCAGCTCCTTCTCAGACATGTTGTAGAGCTTCCCTATGGGAGGTATCGCATCCCCTTCCATTTCGATTTTGATATCGTAGGGTCGGTGCAGAGGTAGCGTCCTTGCTTCTCCGGGTGAGAATACGACCAGGTAGTCCTGGTATTGGACAGGAATGGATTTCTTTAGCTCCTCCGTCTCCTGGCGCTTTGATGCTTCTTCGTCGAGCTCCTTGACGACCTCCCCTTGTTCCGGACTAGGGTTTCCACTCTCAAGATCCTTTGGTTGCTGCACTCTCTCTGGGTCGCTGCTATCACTCGCTCGGAGCATTTCTTCGGTGGGGAACTCTTCCTTCGTGGGCGATATATGAAGGAAGTACGCTGGGGTTCCCTCCCTCAGTAGACGATCCATCCCAGCAGCTCCTATTAAGCTGATGGGT
>MU795616.1:0-15496 GCA_027886305.1 Lentinula aff. lateritia
TGTAGCGAGAAAGAACAATAAGAGAGAGATTACAATAAAGGAAGATCTTCGGAATCCCGAGCGGCGAAGTGGAGGCCCGAGGCATGGACTTGACACAGACCCCTACAGAGGGCTAGATCTATGTGCTGGCACAACCACACAGCATGAATTATCCTTAAGATCAATAACTGGTCCTAAGTTTGAAGAATATCCAACAGCTGGATATAACTAGAATATTCAATTTGAATCTATTCATCTTTATTTGGTCCATATTGGGTCCAAGATTCTAGTATACCTTCAAATCTGGATTGGTATGCTAATATTTGTTTAAGCTTAATTGCTTAGAGAATAACTCAAATGGTGTTCATGTCATGCCCTGGCTACAACCAGACCAGTCCCAGTACCCGCCACATGTTGTCATACATCCTATCCATGTCCTGTACCTCCTCTGCACCTCCCCAAGTATTCCTGATATACCTACCCAAACGTCCTTCACCCCGCGCATACAAAACCCTCCTAACCGCCAACTCCTTTAAGTACTAATCTCGATTACCTCCCTCCCTCGATTAGCTGCCTCATGTCTCCAGATGTTCTCTTGTTCACTTCCCGTACCTATTTAAGTAGCGCTGCAATGTCCCGAAGCCCCAGCTTGGTATATTTTGAACACACACCCTTTTGCATAGGTCCAGTCCCTGTCCCTTTGTACCTGCTAACCATACAGATTTCTCTTACTCTCTGTTTCCTCATCTCTGTTTCTCTACTACTATCTCGTCTATACTGTTATCTAAACGACCCAATACACGCTTTTACCTCATGTCTAAGCAGTCCGAGTCAGTTTTTGAGCTCCCTCAATCAATACTAAAGCTTCCCAAACGTCCACCGTTTGGTGAGACAACCTCCCACAAACCTCCTCGAACTCCCTAAGTGCTCCACCAGCTCAGGGACCTTGATATAGCTAACGTCGAATTACGTGTCACTTCTCCGTTACTACTTCCAATACTTGGGGACATCAGCCTCCACCTCCACTTCCCGGGACCTCCATCCCGGACTTACACCCCGTCGGGAGCTCTTACGTCCGGAACTCCCTACGTCTACGATCTAACGTGATCCTATACTGTCTATCCTACCTACTACAGCTCGTACTACGTAACCCTCCGACGTTCCCTAGCTCCTAGCAACCTCTAGCCCCGCCAATGTCCTAGGAACCTCTTCAACGGTTAATCTTCTCTATCTGAACTACTCGTAGGTCATTCCCATCCTCGGTCGCGGTTCCCGTAGCTCCCTTTGAGCTCCAGCTTGCTCCTAGCATGCTACAACATAAACCCCTTATACCAAAACCCACCCTAAGGCCTATTCTGACCCAGGTCTTACAGTTCATCTGTCATGGATGCTCACTTCCTTTGATCATTTGTTATTTTATATGGAGGCAAATTAGCTTTCCTTAGTTCTAATCCTATCAGTCTAATACATCTGGATTAATCTAATTACTTCACGCTTTTGATAGCCACCCATTATATTTATACTTTATCAAATGAGTTGCTCAGAGTATTCATTTTCATCATATTCTTCAATGTATTCCATATCCCAACTCTTTGACATATATTTGATATGCTTTCAGAGCCTTATAGTCTTTTTATCTTTCTTGTCATTTTTCTCAACTATGCAACCTAATTGGTTTATTAGACTAAATTGCAGTCTTTTAGATCAATGCATGATCTTGACCTAGAAGGTTTATTTGACAATTCTCAAGTTCTAGAAAGTTATCTTGAGTCAATCCTCAGTTCATGATTACTTGAGTAAGTTCTTCCAAACTTCTGCCAATGTAAGGTCCAATAACAATACCCTTGGTATGTCATGCATGAACTGACATTCTTCAGATGTAGTCCGAGTCCGGCATAATCCTGTTTGACAAACAGGTAGACTTTTATTCAGAGCTAGTCTCAGGGATGGGTAAACTCACCAACTCATGGTAGTATGGGTATAGGGTCCCTTCAACTATTAGACTAATTCCATAATGACTTTGACTGTCAATCCTCAATTACGGTCCTCTTGATATGAATCTATGCATAAAAGTGTTACAATTCACTGCATAGATGTCTAGCCAAAATTTAGGCATGTCACTGCCCCAATATGCTGATTAGTTAGTATAAATACTCCTGTACTGTACTTTAGTTTTTCAGCTTAATGATCATCTTAGATCATCCTAGACCAACTTAGCTCAACTCTCTCTGTTCTTTGAAGTCTTAAGGCTTATACCTTGAGCACTCTCTGTCTTGACCTTAGGACTTATAAGTTCTTTGGTCTGCTCCTCATTGTTGACATTATTACCATACTTAGCTTGGCTGCTACTTGTGTTTCTACTTCTCTGCTCTACTCTCTGGGGACTAGCAGCATAGTGGTGGTAGTGTTAATAACTTCACCACTGTTCCATTCAACCCTCTGCCCTTAGATACTGATCAGCCCTTGGCATGGCTTATTGGTATATATGATCTTAACAAACAGAAAACCCCATGGGTGAAACCAAACTTTGGAATAATCCTAGGATATGGTCTAGCATACTTCACAGATAATGAAGGTAAAAAAGTATCAGGAGAATCATGCCTCTACACAATCCTGATATTGGAAAGTGCACATCTGATCTGGAAGCTACAAATGTTGAGGGATACTCCATACATGGGGAATGGTACATACAGGTTAAGTAGATACATACAAACACAGAGACAGTGTTATTAGCAAATACTGTACAGTTAGATATAGACCATGCCAACGGTGTATTTCCGAGTCCCTCAGTTGCTTTACAGACAACTGAGCCAAGCTACATAGTATAATTCAACAAACTAAAGTACTAACATGATATAGTATACTCTAACAGATACATTACCAATACAGTTGCTTTACAGACAACTGAGTATACTCTAACAATGAAATGAAAGGATGATCAATGGAATGGTACCATATATGAAGGATCCAATTGAACATTGATAGAAGAGGATCATGGAAAGCCAATATCAAATGGATCATATACACACCTCCAATTGTTTTGGGAAACAAAGACTGGCAAAAAAAATTGAGACCAGCACCTGGAAGAATATGATCCAGAAAATATTAAATCCCTCTGAAATTCCTTGGGGGGACCAGGGCTGTAGTGGGTAGCACTGGTGTTCTGCTCAGGTTGAAGGGATGTAGAGAAGTATAAATTGATGTGGTATGAGATGAGCAGGACTCAAGTGTAGCACCACATGGGGTGCCATATGGGCATCTGGGCATAATGCATTTCCTTGGGTGGGTTCAAGTGATTTATGATACACAGCTTGGCTATATGTCTTGCTCCATCAACGGCAGAACGGTAACGACGTTGTCGTGTACTCGAAGGTGCCTTAGGGCAACGTTCCACAAAAAAAAAAGAAGTTGACAAACATTGACCAAACTATGACAAACATTGACCAAACTATGACGCCACGATCCCTTGGTTGTGCGGCCACGTGATGGTGTTGAAGTTGGAAACCCGCGTGAATTCAATTTTACCGACCTTCGACAGTTTTCGTTCATTGGACCTCGGTTCTGCTCGTCGTTGCTTCGGGTCCACTCTCATCTTTCATCTATTACCCGACTCTTTTTACATGTGGCGGAAACTGACGAGCGCACTCAAGCATGGCGAGCAAGACACGGCTTCTACTTCGACTGTATCACAGGGCGACGTTATGGGCAAGGTCCTAGAACAGCATCCAAATCTCTCTATGTTTCATCCGGGGCCTCAGGAAAATGCTCCTAATTCAACTAGTCCACCACCTTCGCCCACGAAATCTCGACGATCGATGTTCAAACGGGGGTCACGAATGCCTTCTGACGACGATGAACGTGCTCCTTCGCCTTCGCTACCCAAACTTTCACTGGGAATTCCAAAAAAGGTCAAATCATCACTTTCACTTGCTGGTAACCGTAAGGCTTTGTTTGATTCATCGCAAAACTCTGCTGAAATATTTCCAGAATCTCAATCTTCACTAAGTCGAGCTTCGGGAAAGAATACCCTCAGCGCCGCCGCCGCAGAAGCAAATCGGGGTCTTTCACTAGATCTTCTTCGGTCACCGTCGTCTCCTACTGCAACATTTGACTCTATACGGTCTTCACCACCAGAATTTCATCAGAGACCCTCGATTGACACACTAAGAACTCTGAACGCAGACGCTGATGACACACGGCCTCTTACTCCTGGAATACCACAAGGCTCAGTACGGTCTATCCTTCGTGACCCTAACACACCTGGTACTGGTAGAAATGTACGCTTTTTCTCAAGGGATGCATATCAGGCCGTCACTCCCGAACAATCAACCGATAACGAATATCCACCGCTCTCCGTTCCTCCAGTTATGTCCAGTGGGAGCCCTATAGATCTCAGCAAGCCTGCAACTCTGTCCTCAGTCGTCATCCGTCCGTCTTCTTCACCGAAGAATGCCAGACCTTCGGTGACAGAGGTCTTTTCTCCAATGCGGCAAGATTCAGAGAACACAAACAGTGCTTCTTCACCCGTACCGGAGAAGGATACATCAAATTTGCTGGACATGTCCCAGGAGATACAACTATCTGCATTCTCGCCTCCTGGTTTAGGCTTTGACATTGATTTGGACAAAGCACTTGATTTGCCCTTATCCGACGACGATAATAACGATCTTGTTCCGAATGCCATGACCTCGACTCCCTACCGTGGCCCTCCGAGATTAAAGGGCAAAGAGTCAGCCGTTCAACCGAGCGTTGATGTGGTTGATGAAAGTATCTTTCATTCCAAAGAAAAGTCTCCTAGATTGCCTTCAATATTACATGACCGAAGCCATTCCTTCAGCTTTGGTCAAACTGTCTTCTTCTCGATGGCTGATGCATCCAAACGGTCGTCGACGTCGTCTGCAGTACCTTCCCTAACGTCGACTGACACAAAGTCTTCTCCTTCGCCAGTCTCCCTTCAGAGTAGCGACTCCCCATCCCAGTCTTCCATTCGGAGTCGTAGTCGTGCACTTAGCGACACGGTCTTCCATTCCATGTTACGATCATCGCCTATCAGCAGCAAACCTCCAGAAGCTGACATAAACGACGAGTCGTCTTCAGAACTCGTAGTATATGATCCTGCCAAACCTGAACCTGACCCATTCAGTGCCACAGCGAATACATATTACACTCCTCAGACTATGATTCCCGTTACACCTCCGAGGGGTTTGCCGAATCATGCTCGAAGGACGTCTCGCGAGGATAGCATCATTGTTTCCCTCCAAACTCAGCTTGCCCTACAGAGTGAGCTCTGTGGGCAGTATGAGACCGACCTTCGTGCCCGGGATGAAATGGTCCAGATTTTGGGTCAAAAGGTTAATGATCTAGAGAAGGAGGAACTTAAGCGAAAAGGTATTTTGAGGGCCTGGAAGAAAAAAGTTGCTGAACTGGAGCGAACGTGTCGCTTCCTTGAAGACGAGGTTGAAGGGTCACGACAGGAGAGCATGGACCGGAGTATAATGGACGAGGCTAGTGGTGAAGCGTTGCGTATGCTCCACCGTCAAATAGCTAGTCTCGAACGAGACAAGGGTGACATGGCACGACGTGAAGAGGCTCTTCGAGATGAAGTTCAGGCATTGGAAAACATCGTGCAGGACCGCAGTGAGGAGATTCTCAGTCTGAAGGAAACGGTCTGGAGTCGCGACGAGAGTCAACGGGAGCTTCAACAGGGCTTGCGGGAGGCACAGGAGCAGATTGAGCAGATCGGGAACATTAGTATGGTCACCATGGATCTGGCCTCCGTCGTGGGTGACGGCAAGAACGACGATGAAAAAGAGGAGGAGCGGGAAAGACATCGGTTAGCGGAAGTGGAATGGGAGAAGCAACGCACGGAGATGATCATGACGACGGAGAAGGCAAAAGCTGAAACTGTTGCTCTAGAGGGCGAAAACGAAAAACTCAGGCAGCAATTGAAGACGACTGATGATGAATTGACGATGCTGAAGAACGAACTTGAAGCGCAGTGGGGACATAGTGAAAAGGCTAGCGAGAGGATAGAGGCATTGGAAGAGGAGAAACGTGACATTGAGAAGGAGCGCCAAGCTTTGAATGGGGATGTGGAGGAGTTGCAGGAACGTCTGGGTGTTGTGGAAAGCCAAAAGACTGATTTGGAACAAGAGTGCCAATCTCTGACTGGCACAATCGAACAATTGGAAGAAAGGATAAGAAATATGGAGGCGGAATGGGAAGAGAGTGAAAACAGGCGTGCCGACTTGGAGGACGCGAAGAAGGCATTGGAGAATGAGATGCACCAGGTTACTGAGGAACTGCAACAACAACTCCAATCCGTAAGGACTTGTCCATGTTCTTTCTTTTCCATGTACTGATTTTTTCTACAGGCGAAAGACCAAGTCCGCTATAAGCACGAGCACGCCGAGCGCATAGCTCAGACTATGAAGGAAAGCGAGACCCGTATCGCCGAACTCGAACTGGAGCGCCAATACTCCCTCAGTGAAATATCTCGGCTCGAATCCAACGTCAAACAACGTGATGCTGATGTTGGGACTTACTCTTCACGCGTCGTCGATTTGGAGAAAGAAATCGAAACCCTGCGCGAACGGCTGAGCAACATCAACAGAGATCACGCTCGGGTAATGAACGAACAGGAGAGGGCGCTTCAGGCGGCTACGGAACACGATGGTGAAACTACGGAACAGATGAAAGATTTGTTGAAGCGCCAGGGCGAGCAGAACGCGGAGCTTCGTATGAATAAGGATAAGGTCAATAATCTGCAAGCTGAGCTCGACAGATTGAGACGACAGGTACATACGCTGCAACAAGAGAGTGCTGACAAGGAGGTGAAGATCGTTCAACTATCCAAGCAACACGACCATGCCAAGGAAGACCTCATGCAGATGAACATGGCTTTGGATTCGAAGCAGCAGGAACTGGAATTGGTATGTCCCATGATCTTTTTCCCCATTTCGTCCATTCAGGTTTACCAACGACTTTTTCCACGTGCAGCTTAAACGCCGCCACAATGTTCGTGGTACTGCCGGGTCTACCAGTAGCACGCCTGCTCCCTCCCGGGTTAGCCGTCGTGATTCCGCGGTGTTCTCTACCCCTTCGACGTCCCGACCCTCGTCTGTTATATCTATTGGTTCAGACAAGGAGTCCAACACGGGCAAGAGCACGGTTACGAAGGAGCGAAAGCTCTCCTCGGAAAGTGTACTACCCAAGATGAACACATTGGCAAAGAGTACCCGGATGAATGGCCCGGTTCCCACTGCGAATGTAAGTATGGGTCCACCATCTACAACAAAACCTCGTTTGGCTGGAGCTATGGGTCCTCCACGGATGTCTATGGGCACACCGACTCCCATTGCGCGTGTAGCTTCTCTCTCTCGATCTACGACGACAAAGCCGGCATTAGTGTCCTCTTCAACGTCTTCAGGTGCAGTTGCTCATCATCGACGGTCTTCCGCTTTAGCCGGTGGAAGTGGGAGTTCAACAACCGCAGGTAGCACGAAGCAACCGACATCGATGCCGAGCGTTCCTACAACTCTCCCATCTGTTCCTATCACCCCTTCGTCAATAAGCAATCTCGCGAATTTAATGGAAGAGAAGGAGAATCTTGATACCCTGCATGACTTCGATGCAACGCCAGCCAAAGCGGATAGGGGAGATAGAAGGAGGAGTATGATACCCACCCCTGCATGAAAGGCCGAAACCGCACAAAATCCGTATATCCATCTTGGACTTGACTCATATATCTTGAACAATGACTTTGATATAGTGACCATTCCCGTCTTCAATTCTTCATGAGTCATATATTCCTCACACCTTTCTCTCTCGATTGGCATTCAGAATTTCCACACTGTCGCTGCTCTTGTACATATAACAATGTCCCTCCCTTCATCTTATCTCTATCATCAGAATCCGTATGCGATTCTATATGATCTCAAACAGCATATTTATGCACGATCTCATGCAATCATTCGATATCGAACAACTACACTTTGAAATACTTATTACTCTCTGTTTTCGTTGTCGCTATGTTTGATTTCCTTTCTCCTTTTTCTTTCTTTTCTGCTTTCTGATAATGTGCTGTGTAAGACTACTATACAAATATATCTTCGAATAAAACACTGGTTACTAGAAAAATACTTTGCACGACGGAGAAGGAAAAGATGGACTAAATCCGATCCCGAGTTGATCCCGAGTCTTCGACTCTTCGTTGATCATGAGTGGCATCACAATGACCCTTGATATCGGCCTCGTGGATGCATGTACTGATTATTATACTCGTTTACTTTTGCTACTACACTGTACACACCTACACGATAACCACCACAACGACGATGACTCGACTCTGACCTACTAGAAGCACACCGGAACACTGGTTTTCGGACATTCAACTATACACAATTCGAACGACTTGAACGATATTCTTGGAAAAGCATTACAAAATTATCACGACAATGTCTCCTCCTGCTCCTCCAGTCTTTCCCATATTCCTTACCCCACCTGCTAAAGAATCATTCCCCGTGGTTCAGTCCGCTCATGAGCACCTTCGACATGCTTCAGACACGATCCATCAACACAGGTATTCTTTGGCTTCGCAGCTGAAGGGGTTTGATAACCGTTGGGCGCAGTGAGTTATACCTGGTTCGAACGGATTTTTTAAATACCGTCATACGTTGTTGGGATTCGGACTTCGCCTTTTAAAAGTTTACTGATCAGTGCTATTTTTGTGTATTTAGCCTATTCAGTGTCGCCCCAGTGCTTAATAAATTAACCAAAGGCAGACAACGACCAGATGAATTCCGTAAGAATGCACAGGGCTTAGATGATGATGTTCAGGTGTGGGCTGCTTGCTTGCTTCGTGTAGGCGACCAGTGTCCGATTATCAATTTGATTTCAGGTTGCACTCGAAGAAGCTCGGAAACGAAAATATTCCCGAACACGGTTCGCAGACGAGCAGGATAGTATCATCCCTGGACCACCACCGTCAGATACGATATATTCGAAGATTTCGAGGAAGGTGTGTATGCGATTCTCCCTCTCTTCTCGGAAGCAGTCAAATTTATTTATGCTCATGGCGTTCAGGTGAAAGCACTGTCGTCGATTCTGGAACGTGTTGAACGAGGCGAACAAGCTCAGCCAGGGGCATCCAGGACATCCAAAAGTCCACATGTATCATCGAAAACATCCAGTCAGTCGAAACAGTCGAAATCTCGAGCCAAAAGTCCAACGAAAAGTCCATCCGAACAATCGAAGGCAAGACCTTCCAAGCTGACGGTACGTATATCAGATATACCTCCTACCTGCAGGCATTCACTTTCATGTATTCATTTCTATTCCTTTAACTTGTCCTAGTTGACATTCTGTGACTGATGAAGATTCCTTCCATTGTTTTATCAGGTTGACCAAACTTCCACTCGACGACCTGCTAGGGTCCGGAAAAAGGATTCACGACATAGTATTAGGTCTATGCGCAGTGCTAGGTCTATGACTCTGCGGAGTTCCAGCCCTTTTCGACATCCGAAGCCCAAACGCTCTTCACGCGACCGACTTCGGACTACCTCCGGTAGAGAAGGGAAACGGGAACGAGATAGGGACAGGGAACGAGACTCAGGGAGAGACCGAGATTACAGGCATAGGGAGGATAGGGATAGATATCGGGAAAGGAATAGGGATAGAGATCGTGATAGTAGGGACAGGGATAAGGATAGAGACAGGGATAGAGAACGAGACAGGAATAACAGGGATGGGGATAAAGACCGGGACCGGCAACGAGGGCGGAACAGCAGGGAGAGGGAAGTCAGTCAAGAACGTACACGAGACACCCGACATTCTCCACGGTCGTCTTCCCGTCACGATCACCACCATCGTTACAGCCCTGAGGGAAAAACTTATTCGCCGGGAAACGTAGGACAACCACCTCCACCTCCACCTCCACATCCTGTACTCTCCGCTCCTCCAGCACCGGTCATCCCTTCAAACATGCCCCCGATTTATGCTCGGTTCGCGAATGGGCATAAATACGAATATGAGAATAATGCCGACTTGGAACCGTTGCAGCCACCAGTACTTCCGTTCGTCACTGAGCGGATGGAAAAGAGGAGGGAAGCGAGAGAGCAAAACGGTAGGTCACCGCAGGATCAAAATCAAGATTATCGTCGTGATACTCGTGGTTATCCCCTGCCTTCATCATACCCCCTACCGACGTCTTCATATCATCCTCAAAATCCTCAAATTATCCCTCCTTCAGATGGAAGGGGCAGAGGTCGTGATCGGTCAAGCAGATCTGCACATCGACGAGCAGGATACAACGGTTACGAGGACTACACTTACTCCTCCACAAGCACGCCTGTGATCCCAGTCATGGCTACTCTGCCTAATTCATCATCTGACCCCATAAACACGAACATTGTGATCCCTGCACCGTCTTCAACACGACACCTCTCCCGATCACGGTACCCACCCCCCAGTAGCAAGGCTAGTCGTAGCCCGTATCTGCATGCACGGGAGGAGTATGGGTATAATGGTTACAATGGGTATAATGATTACAATGGGTATGGGCGTACCGGTGCTGAGTATCAGGGAGACGGCGGACACAGGTACGAACCCAATTCCAATGTTCGGAATGCTCGAAGTCCTCGAAGTCCTCGCACGCACTATCCTCCTTCTCCTCAACCTACTAGGAATCCTAGGTCCCCGAAATCACCACTCATCATGCGCTCGAAATTCAAAGAGAATTTCAGTGTTCTCCAGTCCGAGTCCGGTCGGTAGGCAGTATTTGGCAGGGGACAAATCGACGGTTCGATTCGCGGTTTTGACAATCAGGGTTTGGCATGGGAGTACGAGAGGTGACTGAGAGAGGCGTTTAGATTGTACAAGTATCATATATTTGATCTACTTCAACTTGCGTTCTTATCCCGATCCGTGATAGTTATTCCGCCCCTTAGCGGTTAGCCATGATCATGAGTAGGTGTGTATCTTGCAACAAGATTTTGCACTATGGGTGATCCGCCGAAATCTCTTAACTGCAACCAATTCTGATTCATGTTGCAATGATCTCATGGGCACAGATTGAAATTATATACATGGAATTCCAATGGAGAGCTAACAATAATGTAGGTGAGTACAACAGGGTTTGAGCTTTTTTTCCTTCTTATCGATGAGCTGATCGAAAAGCGTCTATAGAATACTTGCGTTTTACAATAATCGTCTACACTTTTAACATTGTGGCAGTTTCGAGATGCATAGCTCTTTCGCTTAGAGAGCACCATCCTTCTTGGCAGCAAACACCAAGAGATCAACAACTCTTCCAGAGTAACCCCACTCGTTGTCGTACCAAGCAATCAACTTGACGAAGTTCTTGTTGAGCTGAATTCCGGCGGTAGCATCGAAGATCGAAGAGTGGTTGTCCCCAATGAAGTCGGTGGAGACAACATGGTCCTCGGTGTAGCCTAAGATACCCTTGAGAGGACCCTCGGAGGCCTCTTTGACAGCAGCCTTGATCTCGTCGTAGGTTGCACTCTTTTCGGTACGGCAAACAAGGTCAACCACCGAAACGTCGAGGGTAGGGACACGGAAGGCAAGACCACTGTAAGATAGAAAGGATGTCACATCAGTAGTGTCATCAGTTACATAGCTGGAAACAACTGACGTCAACTTTCCGTTGAGCGAAGGAATGACCTTTCCGACAGCCTTGGCAGCACCGGTTGAAGAGGGGATAATGTTTCCGTTGACAGAACGACCGCCACGCCAATCTTTGTTCGAAGGACCATCAACAGTCTTCTGGGTAGCGGTGGTGGCATGGACGGTAGTCATTAGAGCCTCGACGATACCGAATTTGTCGTGGATGACCTTGGCGAGAGGTGCGAGGCAGTTCGTCGTGCAGGAAGCATTGGAGATCTACGTATGGCCAAGGCCAAGTTATGGTCAGAACTGTTCGAGAAAAAGTGTGCCAGTGATACTTACAACAGCATGTTGCGAGTCATAAGAGTCGAGATTGACACCACAAACGTACATAGGTGCATCAGCAGAAGGAGCAGAGATGATGACTTTCTTGGCACCGCCCTTCAAGTGAGCAGAGGCCTTCTCAACCGTGGTGAAGACACCCTGTGAGATGGAGAAAAAAATGGTAGGTGATTACCAGATCATGAAGTGAAGTCAGAGTTGACGCACGGTAGACTCGACTATGTACTCTGCACCGACAGAGCTCCAAGGAATAGCACCAGCATCCTTCTCACCGAATACGGAGATTTCCTTTCCGTCGACGATGAGCTTGCCGCCCTTAGTCTCGACAGTGCCCTTGAAACGTCCGTGGACGGAGTCATACTTGAACATGTAGACCTAGGTAACACCAGAGTAAAAACATCTCTAAGTACAAAAATGCGATCAGATTGGGGATGCAACCCGCACCATGTACTCAAGAGCAATGAAAGGGCTGTGGAAAATGAATTCCTTTTACGACGCCGAGTATGATGAGACTACGCACTCGTTGACTGCAACAACGTCGACTTCAGGGTTCAACAAAGCATTTCTGAGTACGATACGGCCGATACGACCTAAGAGATGGGACTCAGGAAAGAGACAGAAGAAACTGATCATTCGCTTACCGAAACTGCAATCATCGTAGAATAAAAGACACGGTAATCGTTTAATCGCGAACCATCTTTTCAAGCTTTCAACCAAAAACGTACCCGTTGATACCGACTTTGACGGCCTGAAAGGACACGGAATGAGCCAAACAGCATAGAGGCTATTCCTTGTAGTGATATACATACCATTTTGATTCAAGCAGTCAATGGATTGGAGTTTATTTAGAATCGAAGGTTGTGGAACAAGGAAAAGATGCGGACGAAAAACACAACTGATCCTTTTATAGATAATCGCGCTTCAGTCAAATCTTCAAATCTTGATTGCGTGATGTTGTGATAACCCCAAAGTCTAGACCTCAAAACACTTAGTACTTCGGACCTACGATTGGGTAGGATTTATTGGCCGAGTCCTTTGGGATGGACTGCCAATCAGCAAACGTTCCTCAGTTTCATCGCCCTATGACTAAGGTTGCCTGGAACCATGCTCGAGCTTAGGACGTAAGAGCCTTGGAAGAGCCCTGCAAAGTCTTGCAAATGCTACAGCTTCCTCCCTGGCCTGGGTTTGTTGCTCTAGAACTACTCTCATTCTTATCTTCTGCATACAACCATCTCATGATATCCCAGGATACACCGATTTCACCGTAGTAGCCTTATGGATACAGGTTTGACGCACTGACAATCTAACTGATTTTGACCAATAAAAACAGATAAAACTCCCTGTCCTTTCCGTGATACGTGCGGCTCTCCGACTGCACTCTAACGCCGATAGGATAGGATAGGATACGTGCCCGCTCGGATAACCAGCATACAGGATTGTTCATGCAACTCTTTTCGGTTTGGCGTAAAACCTGAACTCCCCGGCCTCTACGACAAAACAGATTTATCCAGTGCATCCGTCAAGTAAGGGATGAGAGACAAGACCTGAAACTAAATACCCCTCCTCGGCCGATGTATAATCATTCCCTTCGAGTTAACCGCTATACTCTAGCTAAGGCCACCCTGCACATTAGCGCGATCGGACCCGGACTCTTCACGAGTTTTCTTGGTCATTGCTCACTAATTACGGTCTACACCTATGCACATGTACAGCAAGAGAATGCATCTGTCATTTGCATGAGCCTCAAAGGCATACTACTACCATAGTCTAAGGCCCGACTTGGCTGCTATCCGGCGATGTATGTGTAAGTTTTCGTTCTGCCGACCGCTCTGAAGGTTAACTCATCTGATTCTCTACTCGAAATCATTTAGCAGAGTTCAGCAGGAGTTGTACAACTCTCAGTGGATTTTCAAGTAGGTCACAGACAGTCAGAGATCTTCGTCAACTCTTCCTGCCGCAGCCCGCTGCAGGCCCTAACAGGGTTGTATTCTAAATCTACTCTTTCAAACTCAGTCACTATGAAGAAGTAGCCTAGGGGAAATTTCTCTGTCTTGACTTCTACAACACTACAAGGGGATCAGCTATGTACTATGTCTTAGAACTGGGTCGGAAATTTTTCGAATATATATCGATAACCCTGTGACCCTCCTGAGGCTTGATGATAGCTGGTAAACCATTCACAAAACTAGCAACACAGTCACCATCCTCCTGGCACTCGCCCATCCCACGGAAGTCGACTTCATAGGAATGCTTATGTCCTTCTGCCCGTTGACTTGAAAATGTGTTTTGGAGCTCGAGTATAGGGTGTTCTTGTTGTCCAAGTCCCAAGGACGTCGCGTAAGTTGTGATGAGCTGTAGAAGTTCCTTTTTAACCTCTGTTGGTGCATTCGGTGTCCCGGAATCGATGCCCCAAGATTTATGGAACTTGACAAAGACTGTTGGCGCCTACATACAAAGGGAGATCGGTCGTTATTCACCTCATTGGAAAGATGACTAGAGCAATGTACTCACAGGGGCTGCCTTCACAGAAGATATGACACTAAGTCCGATACCAGCAACAACGACAACAACGTAGGTTACGAGGCTGTAGTTTACGGAAGACTCGTCCTTATGTAGGTCGTGTCATGCTATTTCGCTTTGCTTACTTGGAAGGAGTTTCTCCATATATGGTACTCAGTCACATTCTGTTGGAATACATTCATTTCAATGTGACCGGCACGGGATATCACGGGACTGTCACCCTCTGTCACGATTACTTTTTCTCGTCTCATTCGGTTACTCTCTGTTACTCCATACATAGATAGTTTAAGTAAATTTACTTTTATTCTGCTTTTCTCAAAAAATCAATGTCGGCGCCTGAAAGGCGCCCCCGTTTTTTGATTCCATAATATTCAATTAATATTTAATAACCCACAAGGAAGGAGCCGAGTTTTTGCCATGCACGGTGGTGCAGTGGCCTACAATCGCATGTAAGATTCAAGCGCATGAGGGAGGGGATTTAGTGACAGCGATTGATCTTTTTCGATGAGGAGAAGGCTATGGACAAAGTGTTTAGGCCTAAGAAGATCAAACAAATGTCATAGCATGTGAGTCATGAAGGGCTGCCAATAAGGACTTACGAGGTTTGGTAGCAGGAGAATCACAGCAGCGACTGTCCAGCAGTTGTCGGAGGGAAACTAACTAACCCCCCTTCAACTTTCCTCTTCTCTTTATATCGAATGTATTTCAAACTTTCGCTCGCATAATATACCTCCAAACCTGTGCTTCAATCTAGATCTGACGGCGCACATGGAATTCTCTTCATTTGACGCAGTTTCCATATGGCAAATATGCCACAGCACGGCTTAAGCTTCCTTCTCGGCCCTGCTTGTCCCCTCATTTGCTCCCTCATCTTACTCTTCCGAGTCAGACCCTGAATATCCTTGAGTTGTATGGTATCGTGAAATGAAGCCAAGGTTACACTGCATGCAAAGTCTAATAAGTTCACGTGGCTTAGCCTAAACTTATAGAATACTGCCGAAAAACAGCGGATCAATAAGATCTCGGACTTATT